>CM053793.1:540525560-540580560 GCA_028749045.1 Cupressus sempervirens
CTTGTAGTTTAGGGAAGTGGCTTGCAATGGGGGTCGGGGCCCTAAGAGGCTGTCAAGGTAACTCATTGTAAGTTGTTTTAATAAGTGAAAAAATCACACCTAATACTGACTTAAATGAACCTAATAAGATAATTGTTTGTTCTCGCCCATGCCTTGAGTGCTAGTACAGACTAGGATGGGAGTAGAGAGAATACTTGGTTGCGACCTTGCATTTCGTAGTATGCCTCGTCTGTATGAGAGGATACTAGTGGACACATAGGGATCACTAGGGGGTCGGGGTCTATTGGGAGACTACTACGGTAACTCTAGCGTGATCTGTGTGATGACACTTTCTCGCTTGCATAGTAGGTTTTCTACATGTCTTTATGTGCCTCTGGGATTCGATGTCAATTTGTGTTGGAACCTTTGAGTTAGTATTATTTTAAGATTCTTGGACTTAGAGAGTATTTGTGTTATGTGATTTGATAACCTATTTAGAGACTTGAGATTATCTCTTCAGCGAGGTGGGAGTGGACCATTTAGGTTCCACATGGTCGGGTGGTAGTGCTTTTTCACTCTTATCATTTGAGATCTGTTTGAGACACTATGGCTGATGCATTCTTTGTTGGCATCTATCTTCATTTTGTTCATGGATTATGATGGTGGACACGTATCCTTACATTGATGATTTGCATATGTTAGATGATGTTATCTTATGCTTTATTTTGCATGTTAGATTTCTTTTCTGCGTATGATGTAGTATGATTTAGGAGTGACATTCCTACTATGATAATACTGATGATCTCTTTAGTAATTTGGGATGTTACGCACGGAGGGATGGCTAGGGCCCATGATGGTCTAATGATGCTATTTATGGTTAGGAGGAACCGTGCACTTAGTTAATTATGTTTGATGATTTATGGTTATCTGTTATGATGGATGCTTATATCTTTATGATGATGTATCATGTATGAAATGTGGTATTATTTACTTTATTGCATCATGGACTAGAATTAGAATGAAGATGTATTTTATTTTCACACATGTATATTCTTTTAAGCCTTTCATACCTTGTGGCATATATATAGTGGATGATTGAGCATTTTGAAGTGTAATTTACTAAGGGACATTCATAACAAAAGTATATTATTTAAGAATGTTGAATTTATCATTATTGTTTTATGTGAATGTAGTACTAGATGGAATTGATACTGGTTAATTTTGATGTGATTCTATGTTAAGGGTTCCTTAAAGAATTGTAACTTGTTATGTATGTTTATGTTTACTTTCATTGGAATGATGTTATTGCTTTCACTACTATGTTATGAATGGTTACTTTCATGTTTCAAAAAAAAAAATGCTAGCAAACTTAGTGAAACTTTAGGTTAATTCTTTGGATCCCTTGGCGGGGCATTACAACTTGCTTAGTAAAACTTTAGGTTCGTTCTTTGGATCCCTTGGCTAGGCATTACATAATGTGCTCCCTTACTTTACATCAAGGTTATTATTATGGTTAGGGTTAGGGTTAAATTATTAGGCATAGGATTTACACTAATAGTTTTAGATTAAGGGAAAACATTTAGGATTAACTATAATCCCAATTTTAACCAAAACTCTAATCATAACCCTTACTGTCATCCTAACCATAATCTTAATTTGCTAAAACCTACACCCTACTATAAATAATTAAATAAGTATCCTAAGAACCAAGTACTAATTATAAATGTCAAACCATAATCCTAACCTTAAATGATAAACTATTATCCTAAATGCTTAACCCTTATCTTAAATATTAATATTCCTAATCCTAACCCTTAAATAAAATCTCTAACTTGTATTAAAATGCTAACCCTAATCCTAAAAGATTTGCATAAATCTAAAGTATTAAATACTAAATATTAGATCCATACCTAAGCAATAACCCTAAGTTATAGTAAATGATAATCTAAAATGAAAAAATCTAAACTCTTCAAATACAAAACTATAGTTGTCAATGATATTATAATCTCATCCCTAATTACAAATGCTAAAATTGTACTTTAAATGGTAAAACATGTGCCTAATTATACAAAATATTAAACCTTGACATTAAGTTTTAAATTCTAATTTCAAGTCTAACCCTTATCCTAAACCTTTATCATAAATTCTTAACCCTTAGCCTAACTAAGTTATCATAAATACTAAACATTTATCGTAAAAATAATCATAAATGCTAAGCCCTTCTCCTAATTCTAAATAAAGATATTAAGCTTAAATGTTAAACCCTAATCTTGATCTTAACTATGATTTACATATAAGGTCAGGGTTTAACATTTAACATTTAAGATTAGGATCTAGTATTAGGATTTGTATTCAATTCTAGAATAAAAATAGGATAAGTATTATAATTTAGATTTTATAATTAAGGTGTATATTTAGATTTATGATTAAGGTTTATAATTAAGGTTTATAATTAAGATTTATGATTAAAGTTTATAATTAAGGTTTATATATAGCAACTCATTAAAACACCTTAAGAAAAATGATAATTTATGAAGTTGCTTCCACCTACAAATTAGAATTAGGAAAACATATTTTATTAATCATTGAAATTACTGAGGCTAATGTTAGGATGAGCCAAGAGTAGTTCATAGGTGGAAGACAAGTAAGCATCCAAAAGTAATTATAAAAGATGTGATTAATATAATACAATTTTTTCTAATAGTAAAAAGACTTTGGTTATAATTAGAAAATGCAATTAATATAACACATTCCAACATAGAGACTTAGAGGGAAGAAAAGTTCTATTAGCAATTCATAACAATTGTTAAATGATAAGTTAAGATTTAAATTACTAAAGAAGATATTATAAGTTTAAGTATTATGATTAGAATTAGGATTATTATGGTTAGGGATAGGGTTCATGTATTAGAATTAGTATCTATACTTATAGTTTGCATTAGTGGATAATATTTAGGATGAACTATAATCATAATTATATCTCTAAGATTTCATTCTAATTGTAATATTAAATCTCATCCTAACACCATCTATTATATATCCTTTAAACAATAGCACCATAACAAATATTTAAAACCTAAATATAATTCTAACTAAAACCATAATCCTAGGTAAACCCTAACATTAGTCATAATCATTATAATATTCTTAACTTAGCCATCATGAAAACCCTAAACATAACAAAATTCTAAACCATAACCTTGCCATAATCTTAACTTTTTTTGATCCTGAGATGAACATATAATCCGTAATGAGAATACAATCCCCCAGTATAAGTGTACATAAAAATTGATCTAGCTACTTGAATATAGAAAAGGGAAACAATTTTGAGGCAAACAACCCTAGAACAAACAACACATTAGAAGTTTCATTCTTAGTCCCCCTACCAATTTCTTCATACTTTCCTTCCATAATATTAATTATCCTCATTTTTATCTCATCTTATCCTTATATTTCTTAATGATTTTGTGCATTTCCTCACAAGTTTAGTAGGCCAGATAAATGCATACATAGTGTTGAATAACAAATTTTATAGGAGTATCAAAATATATTTTCCCTTTCTATAAGGTCGGTTAGGGGTCTAGGACAGAAATATATAACTGTAATATTTTTTTCAACAAGACTTTAAAAACTAAATAGAATAGGAATATAACTACTCTAGCATTCAATATAAAATATTAATAATAAAAAAATTACTACAATATATTTCATAAAGTAATTCCATTTAGGATCTAGATCATAATCTAACAAAACAATGGTCAAACTATTGGGCACTTTCACATCCTTTTCCTTAATATCAAAAACATGTTCCCTTGAACTTGCATAAACAAAACAAGTTCATATCTAACATTAAAATCATATTTATATAGTTGATTTATTAATATAGTTTTTTGGAGTATTATTTTATTATTAGACTTAAATTTAGTATAATGTTCAATTAGCCTTAACATTAAAGTTTACTTAAGTTTTTAACTTTATTTATTTAACTGATATGGTTTTAAAGATCTACGCATTTATATAATTGATATTTTAGATTTAAATTTTATTAAATAGTATTTTTGTCATTTTTTATGTTGTTTAAACACATATGTAGATTATATTTGATGGACCCACCACCACCCTCTCCCCCTTCCCCACCCTTGCCTTCACCCCCTCCACCTCCACCCCCACCTCCATGACCACCTAGTCCTCCTCCACCACCCACCATAATGATCTATGAGAGAGCATGAGGTGTAACCTTAACAACTTCATGCAAGATATTGAGGCTATCAAACGTTAGACACACCCCCCTTCTCACCTACTATGCCTTGCAGATAGCATGCAAGGCGTCATTCACTCCATATAGCATCTAGATTGTAATATTGATTCATTTAGATTATGGAGGCAAAACATGTGTGCCTTCTATTCTGATGGCTTATCATATAGAGAGGTCCATAACCTCAAAATAGGTAAAGGACATTTTCAAAGATATTTTGCAAACACTAAGACAGGTTAGGAGATTAACGAGAAGAAGCCTCATATTTCTATTAGATGGTACACACGTCCACACATAGTAGCACACTTTTGGGAATGGTGGTGGATGGTATTTGACCATCCACCACACACTAATCATGAGTTGCCCATGTACTTCCTTAGGAAGCTATGAGTTGAGTTTGAATTGGGTTTGAAACCCAATTATTTTGGTATCAAATCATTTTAGGGCTTGGTGGAGGGATGCCTCGGGATAGGCCTGAGGCAAATTTGAGTGATAGAATGAGAAACCATAGGTGACCTCAGTCCCTTGTACCTCTTCTTATGCCTGTTATACTAGCTCCACACCATCATTGAGCAATTTCATCTACTCTTACCTCTTTGAGTGCCCTTTTGGGCAATTTAGTATAGCAGTAGACGTAGGCAACACATGTTCATCCACTTGGACATATTTGTACTAGCTATGGAGGCATATGCAAAGGCCCCCAGAGTGATGTTGATGTAGTACACAATGACCATTATGCTAAGGGTGCTGATTTTGATGATGACGTATATGATGCCCATGGTGATGGTAGTGATGAGATTGATGTGTCATCATTTGTTGACCTCATACAGGGAAAGCCTGTAGACAGTCAAGAGCAGCAGGTAAAATTTTAATTAAAATTTAAATATAAAGTGCATAATTATTTACTTTCTACATACATGTGTAATTGTATTAACCATATTAATTTGTACTTTTGAAATAACAGAGGACGGATGATATTGTTCCTCCTAGGAGGTAGTATAGTCTTTTTTTGAGACCTATAGACATTGGCATCCCTCATACGGTATGCACTTTGAATTACACTATAAAAATGTACATTCAAACTCAAATTTAATAACATGTGCTCATATGTTCTTTTTATTTTATTTTGTAGGGATTGTCCGCTGCTACACAGTTTAATGTTAGTAGAGGTCCTGATCCAGTTACCACTGAGGCACAGCCTCAAATACATACGGTATGAACTTTTGACTGAAGATAAATAATTTGTACTATTTTTATGTATGTACATTGTTATTAACTTTTAATTTGAACAATTTTGACTCATGTATATATTTTATGTGTTTTGATTTTATGATCAGGAGATGGATTGTACTCATCCATATAGGCCTCAATATAGTTTATTTTCGACTCCATCTTTTGATCATCGTGCTAGCATACCTATTGACACATCTGTGACATTGGCTACTACTTAGGTATGATATATATACATGTTTTTATAGTGTATAAAAAATGCACTGTACAAATTATGTACTTTTTAGTTTACGTACTTTGTAATTATTCATGTATACATAATTTTGACTCAACATTTATATATCCATAATTACGTCGAGAGGCATTCTATACAATCACAGCACAAATACCCAGCATGAGAATATGCCAAAAAAGATTCTCCATCAATAAAAAAGAATTGGGAGCAGTTACAAACTTCCAAATTAAATATTAAAAAAGAATTCTCGAAATAATAGTTGGCCAAAATAATAGGAAGCCAAATGGAGGCTGAAATAATAGGGCCCAAAAAAGTAGGGCCCGAAAAAGTAGGACCCAAAAAAATAGGGACCAAAAAATAGGGCCCAAAAAAATAGTGCTCGAAAAAATAGGGGCAAAATAATTTCAATATGATTTTTTTTTTTTTGTTAAATATAATTTTGCATGCACATTTATGTTTTTTTTTTGGGGAGTGGGGGAATTTGAAACAAATTTGCGAAATGTGAAGAAACGTATGTTGGGGGATATGAGGAGCCTCTCAGAAGTTATAAAACCAAGGCTCCTCATTTCATTTTCATTTTATGTTTTTGCAAGAAGGAAGAGGTGGAGGTTATTGGAGGATTAGATTGAAGTTTTTGAATAGGAGTAGATTGAAGTTTTGGAGTAACATTTTTGGAGGTGATATTTCTATTTTTTATTTACATTTTCATTTAGATTTAGATGTAGATGTAAATTGAAATTCAAAATTAGTTATAATATTCTACTTTGATTTAGATTTCAATTTTAATTAATTTCATTTAGATTTAGAATTCTGCTCATAACTATTTAGGCTTGCATTTAATAGTTTAGTCTTGCATGTTTGATTTAGATTTAGATTTGTATTCAAAATCTATTTGATTTATATATTTTATAATAATTTTCATTTACATATTTTAAAAGTGCATGTTTCAAATTAGTTTTATATTTGCATGTTTCATATTAGTTTTAGATTTGCATATTTCAAAATAGTTTTGGTTTTCATGTTTTAAATTTGAATGTTTCACAATAGTTTTACATTTGCATGTTTCTAAGTATTTATATTTTCATGTTTCAAAGCATAATTTTATCATTAATCAAGATGAGAATGCCACCATATCAATACAATTTATATTTTATTAAAGTTAATGATTTATTTAAAGTAGATAAATCATATATTTAGTATATATTTAATCATTATTGAATTATAAAATAAAATAAAATTCTCAAAATAATAGCTAGCCAAAATAATATTAAGCCAAATGGATGCCGAAATAATAGCACCTGAAAAAATTAAACCCAAGAAAATAGGGCTGAAATAACTTAATTAAAATTTTAAATATAAAACATTTTCTTTTTGTTAAATATATTTTTGCATGCACATTCATGCTTTTTTTTGTGAGGAGTGGGGGAAGTTGAAACAAATTCGTGGAATGTCAAAAGACATCTATTGGGGGATATGAGGGTTCTCTCATAAATTATAAAACAAATGCTCCTCATTTCATTTTCATTTTGTGTTTTTGCAGGGAGGAAGAGACAGAGATTATTGGAGCAATTAGAGTTTTTGAACAAGAGTAGATTAAAGCTCCATATAGTTTAGCCTTGTATGTTTGATTTAGATTTAGGATTTAAAAACTATTTGATTTAGATATTTTATAATACATTTCTTTTGTACATTTTTAATGTGCATGTTTCAATTTAGTTTTGCATTTCCATGTTTTACATTAGTTTTAGATTTGCATATTTCAAAATACTTTTGGTTTCCATGTTTTAGATTTGTATGTTTCATAATAGTTTTATATTTGCATGTTTCAAAATATTTATATTTTTAATCTTTCATAATTAAATTTAATCGTTGATGTGGACAAGAAGGTCACCTTATCAATAAAATTTGTATTTTATTAAAGTTAGTGATTTATTTAAAATAAACGAATCATATATTTAGTTTTTATTTTTTCATTATTTAATTAGATTATATATGTGTTTTATTTAAATATTTTTCATACTATATATAGATTTTTATTAATATTTATGTTTTTAATGTTTGAAAAGTGGAAGACGATGCCACCATATTTCAAACATTACAATCTAACTATTTCATTTGAAATAGTTTTCATTTTTATTTATGTTATTTTGAACATTATCAATACTTTTTTATTATGATTATTTTCATATGTTGATTTTTGTTTATAAGTTTGCAGGTTACTATTTGAGTTATGGATACCTCAAATAGAGAATCAAACATTATTGGATACTAGAGCTTAACTACTTTAATGATCTCAAATGATTTCTTTGACATTGAGTTTGACATATGCCTACAAATAATTAAAGAAGTGCACACAACTATAATTAAAGTTGTAGAGAAGCAATATTTCCAATTGACTATGTTGAGGAAATGGAAGAAATGCATATGGAAGATGCATAAAAATTTCTGTGTGACACATCTACAAAATTGGATGGGTTTCCCTCAATGATGAAAGAAGTATTCCACAATCATTGTTCAAATAAAGGTCACAAAAGAATCCTAATCATTGAAAAATGTGACATGTATTTACACCATCACAGATATATTCTTTGTATATAGTTCATTCTTGTCTCTAGTTTCAAATTTTTACTTCTAATTAGTTGTGTTGGCAATTTTATTTCCCCATTGTTTAATGTAACTTTCATGGAGAAGAGAACAAGACAAAATAAATTTATTGTTGTATGAAAAATTTCTTCAATGGATGTGGCTACTAAATATATTAATTGAGAAAGAAAATCATAAGTCTAAATAGATTCCTTAATGATGGGGAGATTTATTAATTACAATTCTTAACCATTGCAATAAAAATTTCATTAGCATTATTAAAAATTCAACAATATATAATGTTCTCACATCATCATGGAGAAATAATTTTCATAAAATTGACTCTTATATATTCTTTCACACTTTTATCATCTAAATTGTTGTGTTGGGACTTATAACTTCCCTTTCATGAATTAATTTTTCCACTATTCGAGTCATTTGTATAACATATATCCCAAATTTGACCATAGTTGTACTCCAAATACTCGAACACTACACCTAAATCTCATACTTCCTTTAACCCTGTCCCTTATTTTAGTGTAACATTTAACCACTTATTAACTCTAACCATAAGAGAGAGAGAGAGAGAGAGAGAGAGAGAGAGAGAGAGAGAGAGAGAGAGAGAGAGAGAGAGAGAGAGAGAGAGAGAGAGATTAGGGGTGTATCTAGAGAGCATAAAGGGAGAGAGAGATTAGGAGGAGTATCTAGAAAGTAGGGTGCGAGAGATAAGTGGGTATATCTAGAGATTAGAGAGACAGATTAGGGGGGCATTACTAGAGACTACAGAGAGAGCGGCTATATTTAGATTGTGGGGGGAGATATTAATGGGTTTAGTTAGAGAGAGAGAGGGAGAGAGAGGGGGGGGGGGGGGGGGGGGGGGAGGGATTGCATTATTAAAAAGGTTAATAATTTGTATCACAATAGCACTAATCATGGGCACTATAATAGAACTAACCCACAATAAAATTTAACCTGTCAATTATCCTAACACCAAGGTAAAGTGTAATAATAGCACTAGCATTAGCTATAATATGATTAGTAACCCAAAAATTATCTTAACTACAATAATAACACAAACCCTAACTCTAACTAGATAATTCTAACTTTAACCCTAACCCTAACCCTAACCCTAACCCTAACTCTAACTCTATCTCTAACCCTAACCTTAACCCTTTATAATTCTAAATCTAATGCTAATTCTAACCCTAACCCTAATTCTAGCCCTAACCCTAAGCCTTACTATAACTCCAATCCTAACTCTAATTCTAACTCTAATGCTAATTCTAACCCTAAATCTAACCCTAATTTTAACACATATTCTAACTCTAACCTTAACTCTAACTCTTACTCTATCTCTAACCCTAACCCTACCCCTACCCCTAATTCTAACCCTAACTCTAACTCTAACTCTAACCCTAACTATAATTATAACTCTAACTGTAATTGTAACCCTAACACTAACCCTAACTCTAACCCTAATCCTACCCATAATCCTAATCCTAACACTATATATAATGCTAATCCTAACCCTAACACTATATGTAACTCTAACTCTAATCCTAACCCTAATTCTAATCATAAACCCAATCCTAATTCTAACCCTAACTCTAACTCTAAACCTAAATCTAACCCTAAATCTAACCCTAACTCTAGCCCTAACCCTAAATCTGACCCTAACCCCAACTCTATCTCCAACTTTAACTCTAACTTGATCCCTAACTCTAACTCTAATTCTAACCCTAACCCTAACCCTAGCCCTACCCTCAATTCTAGCCCCAATTCTTACCCTAACACTAACACTAACACTAACACTAATTATAACCCTAACCCTAATGCTAACCCTAACTCTAACCATAACCCTTATGCTAACCATAATCCTAGCCCTAATTCTAACCCTACCTCTAACTCCAACTCTTGTTCTAATTCTAATTCTTACTCTAACTCTAGCTCAAATCCTACCTCTAAATCTAACTCTAACCCTAACCCTAATTCTAACCCTAACTTTATTTGTAACCCTAATTTTAGCCCTAACCCTAATTGTTACCCTTACCCTAACTCTAGCTCTAACTCAATCTGTAACCCTAATTATATTTGTAACCCTAATTCTAACCCTAACCCTAATTCTAACTCTAACTCTAATTGTAACTCTAATTCTACCCCTAATCCTAACCCGAACTTATATAACCCTAACTCTAACCCTAATTCTAACCCTAACCCCAATTCTAGCTCTAACCCTAACCTAATTCTAACCCTAACTATAACTCTATTCCTAACTCTAACCCTAACTATAACTCTAACTCTAAGTCTTACCCTAGCCCTAACCCTAATTCTAACCCTAACTCTAACTCTAATGTTAATTCTAATCCTAACCCTAATTCTAACCCTGATTCTTACCCTAAATCTAACTCTAACTCTAACTCTAACTGTAACTCCAACTCTAACTTTATCTCTAATTCTAACCCTACCCCTAATTCTAACCCTAACTCTAACTCTAACTCTTTTTGTAACCCTAACCCCAATATTAACCCTGACCCTAACTTTGACTATAAATCTACCCCTAATCCTAACCCTAACACTATATATAACTCTAACTCTAACACTAACCCTAATTCTAATCCTAATCCTAGCCCTAACTCTTACCCTAACCCTAAATCTAATCAGGTAACTTTAACCTTAACCCTAATCACAACTTTATCTCTAACTTTAACTCTAACTCTAACTTGAACCCTAACTCTAACTCTAATTCTAACTCTAACTCTTATACGAACACTAACAGTAACACTACCTCTAATTTTAACTCTAACTCTAATTGTAACCCTAACCCTAATGCTAATCCTAACCATAAACCTAACACTAACCCTAACCCTAACCCTAATGCTAACCCTAATCATAACCCTGATACTAACCATAACCCTAACTGTAACACTAATTCTAATCCTAACCTTAATTCTAACCCTAAATATAACCCTAACTCTAACTCTAACTCTAACTCCAACCCTTATTCGAGCTCTAACTCCAACTCTATCTCTAACCCTAACCATAACTCTTATTCTAACCCTAACACTAACCCTAACTATATTTATAACCCTAATTCTAACCCTCATCCTAATTCTTACCCTTACCCTAACCCTAACTCTATGTCTAATCCTAACTATATTTCTAACCCTAATTCTAACCCTAACCCTAATCCCAACTCTTAACTCTAATTTTAAACCTAACCCTAACCCTAACTCTAACTCTAACCCTAACTGTGACTCTAACCTTGACCCTAAATCTAGATCTAATTGTAAACCTAACCCTAACAAGAACCCTAATTCTAATTCAAACCCTATCCCTTATCGTAATTTTTTCATCCTAATGCTAACCCTAACTCTAACTCTAACCCTAAACCTAACCTTAACACTAACCCTAACCTTAATTCTAACCTTAACCCTAACCTTAACTCTAACACTAACCCTAACCCTAACCCTAACTTTAACACTAACCTTAACCATAAACATTAATTTGTCCCTAACTCTAACCCTAAATCTAACTCTACCATAATTGGACTCTAACCATAACCCTAACCCTAACTTTAATCTTGGCTCAAAACTTTTCCCTAACCATAACTCTAGAACCTTAACCCTTACTCAAGCCCTAACCCTAACCCTAGCCCTACTATAACCCTAACCCTAACCATAACCATAAGTCTAACCCTAACCTTAACCATGAGCATAACTCTAACCCTAAACTTAACCATAAACATAAGTCTATCCCTAACTCTAACCCTAAATCTAACTCTACCATAACTAGACTCTAACCCTAACCCTAACTTTAATCCTAACTAAAACCCTAACCCTAATCCTAAATCTAACCTTAACCCTGACTCAAACCCTAACCCTATCCCTACAATAACCCTAACTCGAGCCTTCTAATAACCCTAACCTTAACCATGAGCACAACTCTAACCCTAAATCTAACACTACCATAATTGGACTCTAACCCTAACCCTAACCCTTACTTTAATCTTGACTCAAACCCTAACCTTCACTCTAACCTTAACCTTGACTCAAACCCTAACCCTAGCCTTACTATAACACTAACCCTAACCATAACCATAACTCTAACCCTAACCTTAACTATGACTATAACTCTAACCCTAACCTTAACCATAAACATAACTCTAATCCAAACCTTAATCATAACCATAACTCTAACCCTAACCTTAACTATAAACATAACTCTAACCCAAACCTTAACCATAACTCTAACAATAACCATAACCGTAACTCTAACCCTAACCTTAACCATAACTCAAACCCTAACCCTAACTCCAGCCCTAACCCTAATGCTAACCCTAACCCTTATTCTATCCCTAAGGTTAACATTAACTGTAATGGTAACTGTGTCCCTAACCATATATCTATGTTTGACTATAACATTTTACATTACAATATGCCAAAAAGAAAATTACTTTTTTAAAAACATAATTCTACCCCTAACTCTAACCCTAAATATAACCCTAACTATAAATCTAACTCTACCATAATTAGACTCTAATCCTAACCCTTATCCTTAGTTTAACCTTCACTAAAACCATAACCTAACCCTAACTCTAACCTTAACCCTAACTCAAAACTCTAACTCTATCCTTAACCCTTACTTTAATCTAGATGAAAACCATAGCCCTAACCCTAAGCCTAACCTTAACCCCAACTCAAACCTTTACCCTAACCTTAACCCTGATGTAACTCTATATACAACCCTAACTCTCAATATAAACCTAACCTTAACCATCACCCTAAAACTAACCGTTTCTCTACCCCTTTCTCTAACTCTAACTGTAAATCTAATTTTAACCCTAACCCTAAGCCTAATTTTAACCCTAATTTAAACTCTAACTCTAGCCCTTATTTGAGCTCCAATTCTAACTCTACCTCTAACTCAAACCCTAACTCTAATTCTAATCCTAAGCCTAACTATATGTTTAACCTAAACCCTTATTCTTACTCTCACCCTTTCCTTAACCCTAACCCTAACTCTAATTCTAACCCTAACTATATTTGTAACCCAAATTCTAACCCTAATCCTAACATTAACTCTAACTCTAATTCTAAACCTAACCCTAACTATAACCCTAACAAGATTCATAATGCTAAAAATAACCCTAGCCCCAATCCTAACACTAACCCTAACCCTAACTATAACTCTACTCTTCAATATAACATTTTATGTAACAATATGTTTAAAATAAAACTGAATTAAAGTTATGCAAATAAACACCATATATAGAATTTTTATAAAAAAAAATCATGAATAATTTTATAGTAAGTTTACACTATTACATTTTTATAGTAAGTTTATACAATTGTATTTAAAAATAAATAAATAATTCAGCACCAACCTTAAAAAAATAGAAAAAAAATTTAAAATACTTTTCCTATTGTGCCGCGATTGCCACTAGCTTATATATACCTCTATATATATTACGCCGAGAGTAATCATTCTTGAGGCACCCATTTTCATTTTCATAAATCCCAACTGTGATTAAAATAACCTTGGGATTAAATGAAAATAGGCGCCTCGAGAATGATTACTCTTGGTGTAATATATATAGAGGTATATATAAGCTAGTTTTAGGACTATGTCACCATGAGTGTTGTTGAGAGTATAGGACTTAGCCAAATGGAGGTACCTACATCATCCTTTGAGGTCAATATTGTGATTTATGTACATACATAGTTCATTATGCTCTTTATCAAAATTTTAAAATGTATGTATTGTAAATTACAGGACCTCACCACTATTGAATTTGGTAGCTTTCACAGTGCACCTCCTCCTATTACAGAGGGACATCCATCTCATGTGGTATTTATTTTATTATGTAGTGAATATTTAATTTATTTGCAAGCTAGATTTTGAAACCCATTTCAATTAAGCATGTACATGATGAGACATGCCTCATGTTACATAGGATGATCCATCTACCTCATAGGGTGTCCCACATGATGAGATAGCTCATATTACACAGGATGATCCATCTGAGTCCTCTTTGTGTGGAGTAAAGAGGACATTTGATCAAATAGATTAGGTCTTATTGGCACCTTTAGATTGTGTTTGTATGACACACATTGTTTATTTTGATACACTTTACATTATTAGGACAGTTAACTATATTATATGTATTTTTTGACTTCATAGATCATGTTATGACATGTTAGACCATGTACTATTTTTTTACAACTTCTTATCATGCTAGTGTATGTAGTATATATTATTATGTTTCATCATGTTTTAAGTATTCAAACCATTTTCTTTGTTGCGACATATTTTATTGATGAACATATGACACATTTTGTAAGTATAAATGCTACATGAACAATAATTTTAACTATTTATAGAGCATTAGTATTGATATCAAAAAGATTATTGGATAAATATCACATCAAATTTATGCATTGAGATTCATACAAATAAAATTGACCTACTATTATAAATATTTTTCATCCTAAAAATTCAAATTTATAAAATTTAGGTAAAGATGGAAGTTTTTTTTATGAAATGATGGATGATACCCTTCCTTTCACACATTTTCTCATCAAGGCTATGTGTGTATGTTCATACGATTATGTACCTAGGAAAGTCATGTACCTAGATGGTTCCTTGTAACTTTGACTTAGGTTTTCTTACATCCCAAGTAATTAAATAACCAATTGAGGTAGTTTTAATGTGTCTTAATTGGTCCTACTATATTCTAAGGTTTTGTAATGGTCTTGGGGCCACTTATAATCCATTATGACCCCTTATGATACATTAGAATCATTAACATCCCACTTGTGCGTCCTATTATAGTTTTGTGTTCTGAGGGATCCTAATAGACCCTAAGATGTCCTAGGACCACTAAAAACCCATTTTGACCCTTCATGATATATTAAGACCATAGTTTAAAATCCAAGAGGAAACATTAGGACTGATTACAACCACTTAGGAACTATTATAATGCCTTTGGACATAGTAGTGTATTGTATAATGGTGAATGTGTTCAAAGGGGTTAGAGAATCTTGTACCATTTTCTCATAATCCTTCACACTCATACTCCATTTCTTATTCAATATTTTCCTCAATTCTTTGGGTATCAACAACCCAATATCATAAGAAATTATCTCTATTTCTCTCATTCTATCCAATACAACCTTTATGGAATTTTTCTTGTTATCCTTAGGAACTCTTGAAAATCTATTCTTATTGAATAATCATGCTTCTTTATCATTGTATTCACAATTTCTTTAATGGGGACTAGTTTTGATTTCTTCTTACCTTTTCTTGGTGTCTTTGATGTTTCTTCTTCCACCTTCTAGGTTGTCTTAGTTTTAATAACTACTCCAATTGCATCATCTTCTAATTCAATCTCATCTCCCTCTAGTTGATCCTATGGGGATTTTTCCTCCTCCTAAGTTTTGAGTCATTTATGGGGGACTCAAAGCTATCTCTTCTTCCATATCTTTAGTGCTCATCATCTTGAATTCTTTGTATGCCTAACTCATGGTTACCCTTTGTGGAGTTGGCTTCAAAGTCTTCTTCTTTTCTATGAGAAATTTGTTTCTTATCTCTGTATAGGTGCCAAACCTTGGCAAGATAAAAAATTTCCTCTAATGCTACTAGTAATTCTATGTAGGGCCTTGCCTCTTCCTCCTTTACTTTGTAACCAAGCAACATCAACTTGTGAGTTCTTGGTTGAACTATGGTTAAACTACACACATAATGCACTTGTTTTTGCTTGCCAGGAAACAAACTTGGTCATTTAAGTTCTGCATTAAGATGATGGGTATCCATTCTCTTTGATTCATTTTCTTTTAGAAACTCTTGAAGTATTCCCAAAGCATGACACTTCCTTTTCCTTCCAATTTCCTATAGATTTTACATATTTGTGCCATGATCAGTTGGTCTTCACTCTATTTAATGAGTGGGATCCATGAAACTCTCCCTTAAGATAAAAATAAATGCATACTAGTATAGATCCAAAGCTTAGGATGTGATCCTTAGGATCATTCATGAACTTGCCTAGGTTCTACAGTATCTACCTGTACAGATATTCATATAAATAAATTTCTAATTTTTTGTAGATGGTTTCAACAACTACATATGCAACGTTGCTAGGGATATGATTTTCCCTACCAATATAGCATATCTTGTACACCAACACCGTGGCTATAAACTTTATCGTTGGTATTCCAATCTCATTTATTGTACAACTCATTCCATCCTAGGACATATTTCCTCTAATAAATGAAGTGACTTGGCTTGCTGATATGACATTCATCAATA
Source organism: Cupressus sempervirens (assembly GCA_028749045.1). Classification (NCBI taxonomy): domain Eukaryota; kingdom Viridiplantae; phylum Streptophyta; class Pinopsida; order Cupressales; family Cupressaceae; genus Cupressus; species Cupressus sempervirens. Next base: position 540,542,147 of record CM053793.1, read on the forward strand.
GATCAATGTCATATGCATTAAAAATATTTACCCTGTCTATTAGGGATTTTGTGATCTTGTATGGTTTGTCCAACCATATGTACTATTCATGAGTTCTACTCAAAATAAATCTTACCCATTCTTCATGAAAAAAATTGGGTATGTCCACTACTTTTCTTGGCATGGAACTCTCTAGGTCTTTGTGTTCATCCTTTAGAGATCCTCCAAACAAAAATGTGTTATACGACTCATGTATGTCCTTTTCCCCTATGTCCTAAATTTCAATCTTCAAGTAAGCACTTACATCCTCTATAATTACAACATCATCATGTAGTTATGTCTTCCACCTCTTTCATTTTGACCAATATGGTTTCATACTTGGGATGATTTCTTTGTTGGTTGTAAATCAGATTTGTAGTTATCTCTTATGAGCTCTTAGGGATTTTTAGTATAAAAAAGTAAGTTATTTTGATAATGCAAAGTATTAAATGATTCCCAATCCTCATATCTATGCTAATAAATTATAATGTTAGGGTTATAATGGTTAGCAAAAGATTTTACCAACCACAGGACATATGTCATTAATGCTCCTAATCTCTCTACAATAGTTAGTTTTTCTCCTTTTAATTCTTCATTAATAGGTTGCACTCCTTTTCTTTGGAGTTGGCATCTTCTCCTCTCATGTAGTTTCTTACTAATTTAGACTAGGGAATTGGTTTATGAATAATCCTTTTATCATCTAACCCCTCTAAGCTTTATGAGCTTAGTTACTTTGTGAGGTCTCACCACTAATTGATGAGTTTACAACCTCATCTATCTTTTCTTCAACCACTTCACTCTTATTCATCCACTTGGTGGCAAAGTCCTTCTCTAGCTATTATACAGTTATGTTCTTATCTTTCTTGATTGGAAATTTTCTAACTATTCTTATAGTTCTTTACCAATCCCTTACAAGATGACCAGTCTTATGGAATATGCAACATTTTATTCTATTAAACCCCCATGGTCTAGTGCTATTCCTTGTGTTAATCCTTAATATCCATTGATTTTTAGGATGACCATCATTTCCACAAGTCGTACAAACCAGTGTGGGAGTCATGTCCCTTCTAGACTCATTACCTTGTGAGACCTTTCATTGTCTTTGGCTCTTGTTCTAAAGTATTCTTCTCTATTTCCATGCTCATTGCAATAGTAGCAGTGTCCATCTATTATTTTTTATTAAAATGAGATATACACTTATGTGTAGTATGGCTATTATGATGGCAATTTTTGTAGTACCCTTCAAAGATGCACTATTGGATAGGTGTAATCTACTTAAACCAATACAAACTAAATGTGTGCTATTTATTTCCATGGTAATCACAAGTGGGTTTAGTAGTAACCTTACATTTGGGAGATATGCTTCCTTATCTACTTTCATTTAGGTTATTTTCTTCAGAGGTTTCCTTTTCCTCAATCTTGTTGTTGCCTTGGTAGCCAAGACTAGTTTTTCTCTTGTTTCACCTCTAAGCCTTTAGTTTCTCATCAATCTTCTCTAAGATTCATTGAATGTATTCATCTTTTCATTACATTCATTTAGGCTTCATATCTCTTCTATGAGTTTGAGCACTTGATATATCAATTCCATGAATTATTCCATATTAGGATGGTTGCACTCCTTAGTCTTCTTCTCATCCTTTCTCTTTACTAATGATTTAGTTTTAACTCTTGCTAGGATGGAAGAATCCTATTCACCTTTAGCTCTAATAACCTCTTGGGTTAGCTCTTCTTTATCCTTTCTCAGCTGAGCAATGGTTTCCTTCAAATAATCATTCTTAGTCATTAAGTTAGAGATAGATTCGTCTAACTCCTCTGAATTGTTGTTCTCCTCTATGTGGTCAATAACCTATTGACTCTCACTAATTTAAGCTATAAGTACCAAATTTTAAGCTATAAAATTTTTAACTAAAATCAATACATGCATGAAGTATTCCTAATTAACATGAAAATTAATGCATGCATGAAAATAGACAACACAATATTTGATCACCCAGAAATCCTCCAAAATGAGAAGGGAAAATTGGGGTGGGGATGACACCCACAACTTATCATTGAAGCAATATGTAACTTGATAAGGTTACAAAGTTTGACCATCACCATTGGTATACCCTGTTAAAGTTTCTAACACCCTATTAAAAGCGACCTATCTGAAGGATTTACAAAAATTCACTTGGAATGTCACCCTGTTAAAGGATTTGCGAAATGGCTGTTAAACCAACCTAACTTCATAGGATTTTTATTCTCCTAATATAATGGTTAGAAAGTATAGTATAATGTGTTGACCTAATAACTTACAATCCTCAATTGTTGATTTCAGATCCTTCTTCTATCCAATCTAATTTGATCCTTTTTTATCTGATATGACTATGTTCGAAGTGTTGATACTATTGACCAACTGATTCTGTAATGTTGTCCTTCTTCTAAGTCTTTACACCCCTTTTACTTTCTTCAAACTTTGATAGCATTCTCATACACACACTAAATTATGGGGTTTCAACCTCCTTAAAAAGGTTTTGAGACTTAGGGTTAGGTATGAGTCTATGATTGAGATTCATCCATCTTTCTCGCTCAGTTCTTTCCATTTTTCTGATTGGTTTCATGTTGATTTCATAGGGAATCTAAAAGATTCAATCTTATCTTTAAATACTTTGAGATTCTTCTTGTGTCAGTTCAAAAAATGGTTTACATCTTAGTTTGTGAGGGCACAAACTCTTATGTTGATTCTATGTTACTCAGTGCTTGTTGATTGCTGATGCTGGACACATATAGAAATTATGTCTTGCTTGGCACCTATAGCAATTTTGTCTTTCTTAGCACCTATAGTTTACTCAACACATATATTGGCTCAGCATCCATTAGTCACTCAGCATCTGAAACTTGCTTGGCACTATCTTTTTTCTTGACATCTGAATGACTCGATAGCTATTGAATTTATGGCTCAACACATACTATAACTCAACATATATATTATATTTGGCATCAACTAAGAAAATTTCTTAAGTATGTTGACACTCAATTGTCAAAACCAATCAGAGACCACTAATCTCCCCCTTTGAAATGACTATAAAAAATAATTAACTATACATTATGAATCTGATCTCTTTGAGTATAATATACATCTATTCGACATATTTTCAAAACTTCAACAATTGTTAAAAATTTTGTAAACATACCTCAAAATTTATAACTCCTACTAAGTTGATGTGCTATTGTTGTATCCAAAAATTCTCATGTTGAATTTGTCTCATATTGTTTCTGATACTCTTTATCTCTACCTTGCCTTGTTATTCTTTCTCTTATCTACTATGTTCTATCTACCCTACTCTGACTTTACTCCCCCTTTTACACATCTTCCCTTCCAATTATAATTTACTTTTGGCGTATCTATTTCTCTTCCTCAAAATTTATTTTCTTATCTCCCTCTTAGTTTTATCTCCCCCTTTTTATTATAATTATATCCCCCTTTTTTATACTTATGTCAAAGGGTTCTATACATTAATTGAATAATTAGCCAAAAATGGTTTATTTACCTCCATAATTATCCTGAGAGTAGCATCCTAATTATCTAGTGCAATTTCCAATGATTTGAGTTGGATGGCTATGTTTGCTACAAGGTGAACTAGCCTTCCAATGTAGAAAGATTGGGGTCTTTCTTTAAAACATTTTCAGCATAGGCCAATTCTTTGTGCAAAATTTCCATGTGCGGGGTGATGGCAGATTGAATCTATATTAACTTGGCCTTTACATTTGCCTCATTTATTGTTATCACAGCTAGTTCTTTCTGAGTGTGAAGCGTAGTTTGAAAATGCTTCTCACTCTGAGCTAGATCCTTGGGTAATTGCATGGCAGATATCTTTAGGTTCCTTTCCAAGCTCATTATTTTTCGGTTGGTTTCTTGTGTGAAAATGGATACATCACACAATTTTGAGTACAATGAGAATATATTCTCAAGTACTACTTTTACCTTTTCAATCTTCTTTGCCAACTCCACCTAAGATAGTGCTATTTCACCTTATATTCCTTCATTTACCTTTGTTTGAAACCTCTTTTCATACCATTCTAATAGTTTTGCATTTGCATCAATGTCTTCATTCTGTACCTGGTCCACTATGTTGGATGGTTGCTCCATAATAGGCTTGTTTTCATCAAGTACCTGCAAAGTTGAAGGAATCTAGAAAGATGTCCTTTATTTCAATCAAAGCTTGCCTTTGTTTATACTCATTTCTGAGTATCTTTTTCTTTTTCTTCCTCTCAAGTACCTCTTGCACTTCATTTATTTGATCAATGTTCATATTTTCATAGTCATATTTGGGAATTACTATGTCCTCATCTAATGTTGGGTCTACATAGTGAAGTACCCTTGCAACTCTTGTAGAGCTTGAGCCTGATGCTAATATTTGCAGTGGTGTGGCAATAGTGCTCCAATTCTGATCCATTGTTGTTAGAGTCCCCATAGTAGGAAAATTTATCAGTGTTTGTATTGCCTCTTACTCCTTCTCCTTTTGGATCTCCTCCTCTATTCTTCCTTGATCAATTATTGTGATCTGTAGGGGTGCACCTTGTTGTTGTGATGTAGGGATAGAGGTATCCATCTATCTTGTTTGATCCTTTGTAGGATATGTCTCCTCTATTCCTTGTGTCTTTTGTTCAGTCATCAAGACTTGAACTATAGAGTCAACCTTTGCAGATGTGTTTACTACTATTTTTACTAATTTTTGTCCACTTGTGGCTGTTGGGATATGAGAAGGTGGTTCTTGTGGATTTTCCTTATCCCTTGTTATGTCTGCTACAACCTTTTGTAATTCTTCCACACTCACCAAGACTAGATTAGTACACAAATGTGCTTGCAAGGTAGTCTGGTGAAGAATCTTTTTAAGATCCTCTATAGTTAGTGGATTTATGTTCTAACTAGAATTCTCAAGAACATCTTGAATAGTTACTATTGTTGGGATTATAGGTGGAGTAACTGAGAGTGGGGGGTGAATTAGTTACTACAAAACAAATCCACATATCCCTTAGATGTCTTAAATAACTAGTTACTGTTGATACTCGATAAACACAACAAAAAAAAAGTTGTAACTCGATAAATTAACTTGTTATTGATCTTCAAGTATTCATGCATGCAAAAGTAAATAAAATGAACATGAGAGACACTAGATTTAATGTGGAAACCCAATATGGGAAAAACCACCAAGTAACTAGCTACCAATTTTCACTCTTCTGAAGTGAGCCCTGTTAGGAGCCAACCCTGTTAGAGGTTACAATACACACTATTAGGTGTGACCCTGTTAGAGGATTTAATCACCTTGTTAGGAGTGGCCTTGATAGAGGTCTTTAGAACAATTCAGCTAAACTATCACCTTGTTAGAGGATTTACAAAAATGGCTGTTAAACCAACTCTATTAAGAGATTTTGAAATCACTGCTATAATGGTTAGAAAGTAACAATGAATTGATTTGAATAAGATGCAACTAAATTTTCTGATTACACATCTCTATTTTGCACTATTAGATCATTTTTGATCAAATATATCTTTGCTTCTCCTCAATTATCTCTAATCATCCTTCAAAATCCGCTTTCACAATAATCAGTCTTCCTTCTCATTCACATTACATCAAATCTATCACTTACACTTAGAATGTGCAACTTGACTTCTTATATATACCATTTAGACTATCAAGTCAGCTCATTCATAAGTTACATTTACCAATAAACTATACATTAGTCGGCTACAAATATTACTTTAAACAATTAAATTTTATTTCACAAAATAATGAAATCCTTCACTGGTTGACCCTGCTCTGTAAATACTGCTTCCAAAAATAATTTCCTAAGTTAACCGTCTTAACTTAGTTAACATTGCAACATTTGCAAAATCCTTTGGCTGTTGAGTTAACTCGATAAGAACTAAATTCCCTTCACTGTCCATGAAAGCTTGGTTAGAACTATTTCCTACACTATTTTCTCTTGATGACCGAGTTCGCTCGGTAGCAACTAAATTTCCTTTGCTAACCTTGAAAGCTTGGTAGCAACTAAATACACAAGGTAAAGCCTGAGAATGCTCAGTAGACATTGTAAACCTTCTTTGTTAACCTTCTAAGCTTGGTAGACTCTATCTTTTTCCTTGCTGCCCAACTGAGCTTGGTAGACTTTGTATGATGACTAATATGACATTTGTGTAACATCAAAGACAACACACAATTGAACAATTATATCCAACAATATCCCTCTTTGGAATTGATGGCAACACAACATGTCATAGCAAAATGAAATTTGAAAATAGGTCTTTACTGACAGAATACTTTACCCTCTTCCTCAAATACAGTAATATCCCTCTTTCATAATAATCTCTCCCTCTTACATAAACTCTCATTTTCTTGCAAATTTCAAAAAGATATGACAGTATACTCTCCCTCTTTGATAACACATGTCAAAGACAACACAAATCAAGGGAATAGCATTGTACTTGATGTACTGATTCATATGTAATGTCTTCATTACTTTGTTGCATCAACTGATAGATCTTCAATTCTATTCCTGTTGATGCATCACTAAAACTATATTTTAGTGAGCTTCAGATAGGGGAATGACCCCTAACTTACCTCTTAGATACAAGAATGCATCCTTAGGTAAAGGCTTTGTGAATATGTCAGCAATTTGTTCCTTTGTATGGACATATTCCAATCTAATTTCCTTTTCTTGTACCAATTCTCTAACAAAGTGATACTTTATAGCAATATGCTTGGTTTTTGAATGCATCACTAGATTCTTGGATATATTAATTGCACTTGTGTTGTCACAAAACATAACAATAGGTTATTTGATTTCTTGCTTCATACCTTTCAATAATTGTTTGAGCCATACAATGTTTGAGCAGTTTACTGCTACTGCAACATATTCAGCCTCTAATGTGGACTGTGATGTACAGTTTTTCTTTTTACTTGTCCAAGAAACCAACCTCTTTCCAAGAAAGAAAGCTCCTTCACTTGTACTCTTTCTGTCATCAACATTCCCTACCCAATCTACATTAGTGAACACTTTTAAATCCAAATCTCCCCCAAGTTTATACCATAATCCATAATCTTTTGCTCCTTTTAAATATCTCATGATCCTTTTGATTGTCATCATGTGATTTACTTTGGTTTTGTTGAGAATCTTGCTACAATTCCTACTGCGAGGGCAATGTTTGGTCTTGTGTGCACTACATACTACAACTTTCCAATCATGTATCTATACAATGTCTAATCCACTTCGTCTGGTTCATCATCCTTGGTAAGTTTCAATCCAGTACACATAGTAGTTCCAACTGGTTTGTAGTCTTCCATATCAAAAAAATTCAGTATCTCCTTGATGTATTTAGATTGAGTGATGTAGATACCATTCTTAGTCTGATGAATTTGAAGACCAACAAAGAATTTGATTTCTCCAAACATTGACATTTCAAATTCCTTGTTCATTTGTTTTAAAATTTCTTTGCAAAGATTATCATTTCCTGTGAACAAAGTATCATCTACAAATATTTCTACCAAAACAATCTTATTATCTAGTCCTTCCTTTATGTACAAACTATTGTTATCATTAGTTCTTTGAAAATCAATCTGAATAAGATAGTTATGCAATCTTTCATACCATGCTCTAGGTGCTTGTTTTAGACCATACAATACTTTATGAAATTTACAAACCATGTCCTTCTTGTCTGGATCAATAAAACCTTCAAGTTGTTCAATGTAAACCTCTTCATCCAATATGCCATTGAGAAATGCTGACTTGACATCCATGTGATAAAATTTGAATCCTTTGTATGCAGCATATGCAAGTAAGGTTTTGACACCTTCCAATCTTGCAACATGAGAAAAAGTCTCTCCATAGTCTACACCTTCTTCTTGAGAGTATCCTTTGCATACCAATCTAGCTTTGTTCCTTGACACCTTACCATCTTCATTTAACTTGTTTCTGAATACCCACTTAGTTCCAATAACATTTTTTTCTTTAGGTCTAGGTACAAGAGTCCATGTTTTGTTTTTCTCTATCTGTTCATAGCTTCAATCCAAATTTCATTTTCTAATGCATCTTTGACATTTCTAGGTTCAAAATCAGCAAGTAAACAAGTGCATTTCAACTTACTTCTTGTCATTGTTCCTTCTGATTTATCTCCAATGATCTGATCCAGTGCATGATGCTCTTGACCTACTTGGCTGACACAGGCTCCTTTCCTTTTAAATGACTTGCATTGTTATCCTTATGTGCTTCAACTTCTAATTCTGGTTTTGGTTGCTCAGGCTCAGTAGGTGTTGATTTAGTAGCTTCGGTTTGCAACTCAGGTTCTTGCAACTTGCTAGGTATTAGCTCGGTTTGAACTTCCCGACTCTCAGTTACTGAAGACTCAGGAGTTGAAGATTCCTAATTGACAAGTGTATTTGGCATTGTATCAGGTTCAATGTAAACAAATCTCCTATAACCTTTAGGTTCCCTTTTGCTTTCTTCTTCAATTCTTTTTGCAAACTCAGCAACTTTCACATGTGCACTTTCTATGACTTTGTGAGTAGACAAATTCAAACATCTATATGCTTTACTTTTGCAAGAATATCCCAAAAGTATTCCTTCATTACCCTTTACATCAAATTTACCTTTTTCTAGATTCTTTCAAAATGTGACATTTGCTTTCAAATACTTTTAGGTAACTTACATTGGGTTCGTAGTCATACCATAACTCATAGGGGGTTTTGAATGAGTCCTTTTTCAACTATACTCAGTTCAAGGTATGAACTACAATGCTAATAGCTTCCTTCCAGTATTTGATAGCAATGCTAGTCTCAATCATTAAGGTTCTTGCACAGTCCATGGTAGATCTATTCCTTCTTTCTGCTATTCCATTTTGTTCAGGAGTTCCAAGTGTTGAAACATGTCTTTTGATTTCCTTTTCAATGCAAAAGTTATTGAACTCATGTGAAATAAATTCACCACCTCTGTTAGACCTCAAGCATTTCAATCTTTTGCTTGTTTCCTTTTCTACTCCAGCCAAATACCATTTGAACTTTTCAAATGCTTCTGATTTCTCTCTTAGGTACATGACAGTCATTATTCTTGAATAATCATCAACAAAAAGAATGAAATTTTTTTCACTACTATAACTTTCAATACCAATAGGTCCACACAAATCAATATGCACAATTTCTAGAATTTCTTTAGATTGATAGTTCTTGCTTTTAAAACTAGTCTTTCCCATTTTGCCAATTTGATAATTATTGCATAGACCAACTTCAGGTTTCTTTATGTTAGGAATGCCTCTTACTTTCCTAAACTTACTTATTTTTACCAAGTTGTCAAAGTTTACATGACATAACCTCCTATGTCATAGCCAACTTTCTTCAACTTGAGCAATAAAACATGAACATTCACCAAGTTCAAGATAAAACAAGTTACCTTTTGTTTGAGAGCCTGATCCAATCATCTTACCTTTGCCATCCAGTAGTCTTGCTTTTCTATGCATGAATTCTACTTTAAATCCATTATTGAGTAGCTTTGCCATACTCAATAGATTGTTCTTTAGTCCTTCTACCCAATATGCATTATCACAAACAAGTTCCTTGGTCAGTTAGATTCTTCCTTTTCCTTTTATACAACAAGGTTCATTGTTACCAAATCTTACACTACCACCATCATAGTCTTCAAAATGTTCAAACTTAGTTTTATCATTAGTCATGTGATGAGAACAACCACTATCTATAATCCACGTATCATTTTTTCTCATATGAGAAATGAGTGCCATTTCTTCATCATTATCAAACTCATCTTTTACAGCAATGTAAACAATTTCATCTTCTTCTTCATCATCAAAATCATCAAAATCTTTAGCCATGAAACATATTTTCTTACCTTTATCCTTGAATGATTTGAAGTCTTTCTTGCCATTGCACTTGTAACCTTTCTTCTCATCCTTGTTCTACTTATTTAGGCACCTAGCAGCAATATGTCCAATTTCTTCACAAGAAAAATAGATTAGAGGAACCTTACCTTTTTGTTTCCCTTTGCCTCTTGAATATTTCCTTGCTAGCAGAGATTCAACCACCTCAAGATCACTATCTAAACTCTATTCCAATTCTTCATCACTATCTGACTGAGGATCCTTTATCTTCTTGCCTTTTTCTTTGTGTGAAAGCTTGGCTTCAAATGTTGATTCAATGTTCTTGGCAACTGGAACATAATTATCATAGTTGTCTAGCTCGAATGCAGTCAATCTTCCAACTGTGGCCTCTAAATTTATCTTATGATTGGCTTCACATCTTCTTTCTTGAATTTTAGAGACTCTAATTGCATAAATAGGAAGTAGAGTTCTAAGAACTTTACTTATAACTATCTCCTCCTTGATATCTCCTCTAGATGCTTTGATTGCACTAACACATGCTTTAACTCTTTCAATATATTTTGCAATGTTTTCATCCTCTCTCATCTTCATTTGATCAAATTGTCCTCTCAAACTTTATGCTTTGGCTCTTCTCACATTATCATCTCCTCCATAGATCTCTTTTAGCTTGTTCCACATTTTGAAGGTAGTTTTGCAATCCTTGATGTCATCAAATTCTTCATAACTCAGAGCAGATGCTATATCTATCATCATGTTGTTGTGAGTCTTCTTTTCAACAATATGATTGATAGATAATGTACCAGTAGGCCCTGCATATTTTTCATCAAGGTACTTTAATCTTGAATCACCAATAGAAGCCAGATGAAGTCTCATCAATCCTTGCCATTCTAAAAAGTTGTCCCTATTAAGTCTTGGAATTTCCCTCTTGTAAGACATCCTGATCTTTAGCTTAGATCCTTGAAATCTTTTTCTAAAATCACCAAGAGCTCTGATACCAATCATTGGGATTATAGGTGGAGTAACTAAGGAGTCAGGGGGAGGGGGAGTGAATCAATTGCTACAAAACAAATCCACAAATCCCTTAGATGTCTTAAATAACTAGTTACTATAGATACTCGGTAAACACAAAAAAAAAAAAGTTGTAACTTGATAAATTAACTTGTTACTGATCTTCAAGTATTCATGCTTGCAAAAGTAAATAAAATGAACACAAGAGACACCAAATTTAACGTGGAAACCCAATACAGGAAAAACCACCAAGTAACTAGCTACCAATTTTCACTCTTTTGAAGTGAACCCTGTTAGGAGCCAACCCTATTAAAAGTTACAATACACACTATTAGGTGTGACCCTATTAGAGGATTTAATTACCCTATTAGGAGTGGCCTTGCTAGAGGTCTTTAGAAAAATTCAATTGAACTGTCACCTTGTTAGAGGATTTACAAAAATGGCTGTTAAACCAACTCTGTTAAGAGATTTTGAAATCACTGCTACAATGGTTAGAAACTAACAATGAATTGATCTAAATAAGATGCAACTGAATTTTCTGATTACAAATATCTATTTTGCACTATTAGATCCTTTTCAATCAAATATATCTTTATTGCTCCTCAATAATCTCTAATCATCCTTCAAAATTTTCTTTCACAATAATCAGTCTTCCTTCTCATTCACATTACATCAAATCCATCACTTACACTTAGAATTCACAACTTGACTTCTTATATATACCATTCAGACTATCAAGTCAGCTCATTCATAAGTTACATTTACTACTAAACCATACATCAGTTGGCTACAAATATTACTTTAAACAAATGAACTTTATTTTACAAAATAATGAAATCCTTCATTGGCCGACCCTGCTCGATAAATACTACTTCTAGAAATAATTTCCTAAGTTAACTGTCTTAACTTGGTTAACATTGCAACATCTGCAAAATCCTTTGGCTTTCGAGTTAACTTGGTAAGAACTAAATTTTCTTCACTATCCATGAAAGCTCGGTTAGAACTATTTCCTGCACTATTTTCTCTTGATGACCAAGTTTTCTCAGTAGTAACTAAATTTCCTTTGCTAACCTTGAAAGCTTGGTAGCAACTGAATACACAAGGTAAAGCCTGAGAATGCTCGGTAGACACTATAAATCTTCTGAGCTCGGTAGACTCTATCTTTTGCCTTGCTGACCAACTAAGCTTGGTAGAATTTGTCTAATGACTAATATGACATTTGTGTAACATCAAAGACAACACACAATTGAACAATTGTATCCAACAATTGTATCTATAGATGTGGGAGTTACATGTGGAAGACTTGGTGGTGGCAATTGTGTGTCTTGCACACTCTATTCCTGTTGTTGCTCCTCAGCAGTTTCCATATCTTCTTTTTTTGTCTCCTTCTCCATTGTAACATCTTCCTTTTCTTTTTCACCTTCTTCCTCCTTATCATTGTCTTCTTCCTCTTCATTGTTTCTTCCCTCGAGGGGATCTGCTTGGCCTTCTTTCATAGTTGTCAGCCCATAGATCAACTTCCACATTTGAGTGGACTTTTTCACAACATCTTCAATTTTATTTTGTAGTATACTAAAGGCTCTATACTTGGGTGAAAATTTTCTCCCATGCTTCTTATTTGCCTTACTAATTTTCCCTTTAGTGAGATTAGGCATGACTCAAGAAAATGTTGACTCTCTTGTTTATTTTTCCATATTGATGCAATAATGCCATTTATTTTCTACAATTGAATATAACTCCTTAGGCATTGTATTTTCAAGTCCAAGTGGAGTGTTCTTGAACTTTACCATCATGGTGTAGACTAACTCTTCAACCATGTTATGTTCCTCTCTATTCGACTGATTAAAATCAATACCTTTTAATCCTGACAAGTCTTCATTATCCCTTATGTTATCACAAATGTTTTCCAAATTGGACTTAGGGGTGTGACTTACCACTTTGAATTGGCCATTATCATTAAATTTTGTTCTTTCTTCATTTGATTCAGGGGGTGCAAAATATTTTCTTCTCTACTTCTTCTAGGTTGGTCCTTCATGTTTAATGGCCTTCTTCTTTTCTTGCTCTTTAGCCTTCTTTGATGTGGCTCTTGTATTGGCCCTTGTGGTAGGCTTTGTTAGGCTAGGCTTAGCAACTTTCTTGGGCTTGGCAACTAGTTTGGTGGTGGTTTTTCTTTTCTTTTTCTCTAGCTTAGGTGCTTCCTTGGCTTCCTCTTCCTCCTTAGCACCTTTTACCTCTTCTGCATCTTCTCCCATGCCTCAGGTCAATGCAAGTGGGCCTTGATCCTACTCTTCTTCATCCTCATTTTCTTCTTCATCATCCTCCTCACCTTCTATAGTACCTTCACCAAATCTTTCCTTAAGCTTCTTCACCAATTTGTCCTTTTTCTTCAGTGTTGAAGCACTTTTCAATTCCATATCTACCTTGGATTTGACAACATCATAAGTGCCAAAGGGTTGAGCACTTTTGTCAATATCTTCTGCTAGCAATGTTATGATTATTATTGATGCCTCATCAATATTGATCTCATATCCAAGTGGCCTTAGCCATCTCACCCTTGGTACTACTACTTGAATGTATGTGAAATCAATGTCAACTAAGAAACATATGTCATTGATGTATTGTTCAACAAGAGAGACAGGTATCCTTAGTCTCTATTTCATTGACTTCTTAAAGTCTTCAAAGTAGCTGGTCATTATGGTTTCAAAATTTTCCCCCATTTGTTCTATGTATTCATTCACCTATACTATTATTAACCTATTTGTTTTCTATCTTACCTTTCCAAAAGAGGGGAATTCATTCCATACATAAAAGAATAAACATATCAAAATTGCTCCAAATTTACATTGGTCTCCCTGGGACCTTCTTATGGCACCCAAATTCTCCATAATTTTTTGTAATTATAGTTCAACTAGATCATAAGTATGATCTTTCTTAACAATTTTGTATCCCACATCAATTGCTATACAAGGTACACTGTTGAGTCAACTAGACTAGTAGAATTTGTGAGACATGACTCTAGCAACAAATTGTACAAGAGGATCTTTGATTGTGTCAATTTTCATCCCTCTCTTGTTCCACTTTGCCCTAGTGTTCTTCTCTATGGCTTCTTTAGAATCACTCCTTAGGGTTTTTGGTCATTCTAGGGTTGGGTACCCAGTTACTCTATGCACAATTCTTTTTGACAATTTGATTGGTCCATCTTCCAACTATAGAAATCCATCATGGATTTAGCTTAGCACAATTCTTATCCATTGAGTTTTGAATATAGTGGGAAAATCTAAGGCACAGGTTAAGCCCTTCCTCTAAACAATTTGAAACTCTTCTTTTAGTAACTCATTCACACTCATTTTATTGTATGCCTCCCTAATCTTCATATCACCAATAGCTCCAATTTTGTATTTATAACATCTACTAACATCTTGTACCATCACAAATTTAGGTGGAATCACAGATAAAGCTCTGGCAGGGTCATTCTTGTAAGCAACTTTAGGAATTGTTCTAAAATTAGGTTGCTTAACTTCATTACTAACCAATTGAATCTCAAACAACTCCTTTTCCTAGGGTTTCCTAGAGCTAGATGTCATTTCTTCAAACTAGGGTTTCAAGACATAAATATTGCTTAACTGCATAGCTTAGCACTAGTGTAAATACCTTGAATTATTGAAATGATGTTGAATCTTGACTGGGATCTTGATAAAAGCTTCAATTTTTTCTTGGAAATAGTTTCAGTGCTCTTCTTATTTTTTCTATGTGTTTGTGATGATGAAAGATGATTGAAAACTCAACCTTATACCCTTTATTTCCTACCATTTAATGCTTAGTGCATATACAATTGTCCACTTGGCTCTTTATGCAATTTTGTTTCACTTGGAAGCAACTAATCACTCAACTTTTATTGACTTTGGTAGAAAACTTGGCATATACTAAGATTTTACTTGGTATTTGAAGGAAACTTTCCTTACTCGAAAAAAATGTGAAAATCTTGAAGTTTTAACTTTGCATCTTGATTCATGCTGATCAATCCTTTTCAGTACTGACTTAGTCTTGGAATTGATGTATGATAAAACATTTAAACATCAGTCCCACATACCTTCTTTTGCTTAGTTGGATGTAGTGTGACCACTTGACCTTTTAGGTGAAGTGATCCCTCCATTTGATGTGTTGCTTCCATATTTTCTTTTCCATGTTCTATTCATTTCTATTTTGATGTGTTCAACATCAACTTTTCCTTTTCCTTTGTTGAACTCTAAGTTGGGTGCCTTTGACCTAGTTGGGCAATACTTGCTGATGTGACTAGTCTTCAAACAAGTAAAGCATGTAGTTTGGCTCAACTATATACTATAGCTCCCACTAATATGTGTTCTTATGCAATTTTTAGGGATGTGTCCATATTCTTGACAATAGTGACAACTCTGCCTGGTGTTGTAGTCCCAATTGTAGTGATGTCCATGACTATTTAACTTTTCTGGTTGGTTTGGTGTCCATATAGGCTTTGATCTACATTCAAAGGCTCTATGTCCATACTTATTTCAATTGTAGCAGTGTCCTCCAAATCTTGATGTCTTGATGGTTCTAATCCTCCAGTCATATGCATGATGTCCTTGCTTGTTGTACTTGTGACAATGACCCATGTTTTTAGGTTTGTCATGCTAATTGGTGTTCTTGATCCTACATAAATTAGAGGTATGTCCCTTTTTACCACAAAAATGGCAAGTGGGTTTTGAGTTCTTACCTTTTTCACTTCTTTCTTCTGTAGTTTTTGATGACTCTCCTTTTTCAATGCTGGTGTATCCTAGTCCTAAAGTGTCATTACTAGATCTTGGTGATTTTAGTAGCTACTAAAAGTACTTAATAGATTCATTAGGTTTTTTTAAGCTTTATACAATTTTCTTCTCTCTTCTCAAGTCATTTTTCAGTTGTTCATTTTTCATCTTCAGTGAGGAGATTTCAATATCCTTGACATTTAGCTCATGATGGTCATTCATCATTTGGCTTAGGGTGTCTAACTGCATGTTGGAAATTATTGCAAGCTCAATTGACTTTTCCTCTAGTCTATTGGTAAGGTTTCTCTTGTCATCTTCTATCATAGCTTTATCTTCAATAGCTCTCTTCTTCTATTCAGTCACTTCACAAAGCATCATGCCTTGTGATTCTTTTTCAATCTTGAGAGTTTTGATCTCTTCTGCTTGAGCTCTATTCTTCTCCATCAAGTCTAAAATTGCTGCATCAAACTCCTTAGAATATCCATTAGCAAAAAATTTTGTGGTGTTAATATCCTTGTACTATGTATGATTCTCAACTATGGAAATTTATTTTCTTCTTTATAAGGATTTCCTCAATTCTTCCCTAGCTTCTTCTAGAGAGTACAAAATGAGATGTATCTTGATCTCTTGATTCTCTATAATCTTCCCAAGCTTGTAGACCTTCATTGCTAGATCAATTCTTCAAGCTGTAAGGCTCCTCCTTGGAAGAACTTGGCTCTAATACCAATTGTTGGAATTTACAAGTGGGAAGAACACTTTTTCTTTTCTTTTTGGGGGGTGTAAATCAAAAATACCAAATTTTAAGCTATAAAATTTTTAACTGAAATTAATACATGCATGAAGTATTCCTAATTAACATGAAAATAGAAAACACAATATTTGATCACCCAGAAACCCTCCAAAATGAGAAGGTAAAACTGGGGTGGGGATGACACCCACAACTTATCACTACAGCAATATGTAACTCGTTAAGGTTACAATGTTTGACCATCAAAAATGGTCTACCCTATTAAAGGCTCTAACACCCTATCAAAAGTGACCTATCTAAAGGATTTACAAACATTCACTTGGAATGTCACCCTATTAAAAGATTTACAAAATGGTTACTAAACCAACCTATCTTCATAGAATTTTCATTCTCCTAATACAATGGCTAGAAAGTATAGTAGAATGTGTTGACCCAATAACTTACAATCCTCAATTGTTGATCTCAGATCCTTGTTCAGTCCAATTTGATCTAATCCTTTTTTATCTAATATGACTCTATTCAAAGTGTTGATACTCTATTCTGACCAACTAATTTTGCAATGATGTCCTTCTTCTAAGTCTTTACACCCCTTTTACTTCCTTCAAACTTCACTAGCATTCTCTCCTTGCATTCCCATACACACATTGAATTATGGGGTTTCAACGTCCTTAAAAAGGTTTTGAGACTTAGGGTTAGGTTTGAATCTATGATTGAGATTCATCCATATTCTCACTCAATTCTTTCCATTTTTCTGATTGGTTGCATGTTGATTTCATAGGGAATCTAAAAGATTCAATCTTATCTTTAAATCCTTCAAGATTCTTCTTGTGTTGGCTCAAAAAATGGTTTACATCTTAGTTTGTAAAGGCACAAACTCTTATGTTGATTCTATGTTACTCAATTCTTGCTAATTGTTGATGCTCAACACATATATAAATTATGTCTCACTTGGCACCTATAGAAATTTTCTCTTGCTCAGCACCTATAGTTTACTCGGCACATATAATGGCTTGGCATCCATTACTCACTTGGCATCTGAAACTTGCTCGACATTGTCTTTCTTCTCAACATCTGAATGACTCAGTACCTACTAAATTTTTGGCTTGACACATAATATAACTTAGCATCTATATTATACTTGGCACTTAGCAGCTATATTATACTTGGCATCAACTGAGAAAATTTCTTAAGTGTGTTGACGCTCAATTGTCAAAACCAATCTGAGACCAACACTTTTAAGCTATCAATAATATCTAGATATAGTTCCAACTATCTTCTCAGTGATGTCATTGGATCTTCCCTCAATTTCTTAGACCTTTTTTAATAGGGATATGTTCTCTAATACCAATTATTGGTCCCAATTGGTACTCAAGAGGGGTGTAATTAGGGTGAATAAGTACCAACTCTAAAAGTGGTTACTACTTGAAGCTCTTTAACTATACCTAATGTAAGCCACTTGATATCTAAAACCAAGATGAATAAAGTAAAGTAGAAGCAATTTTGCACACAAATTCATCAACTTGACATAGAGATTTTTATACCTGGAAACCCTTGGTTAGAGGGTGAAAACCATGGTGGGGATAATGTACTTGTTGGTCCTTATAATGAATGTAAATATTTTCCATATTAGGAGCTACAAGTGTTTCTTCTAGAAACTCATCCTATTAGGAATGCTTATAACTTGTCAGGGTTCTACAAGCCTATAAAAGCTACCTTGCTATAGGATTTACAAATCTCCTTCTAAGAGACACTTTATTAGAAGATTTTACATTAAGATTACTAATAAATCTTGTCTGATAAAGAGTTATAAATAGATGTAATGGTAAGAAAGCATAATAATGTATTTAGACCTAAGATGTGGCACCGACTTTCCATTTAGATCTCCACTTTTTATCTTCAAAGATGCATTGATCTCCTCATTAACCTTGTGAATTCTTTGGTCTCACCTCTCCCCTTGGTTATCTACAATATCCTACCATTTTATTCTCTTTCTAATTTGGTCCCTTCTCTATGTGTCTTCTGCACACTCTTCTCCCTCTCTATTCTCTTCTCTTCAACAACAAACTTCTTTGACTCTCAGATCAATAGAAACAACAACAACCTCTTTTGATTTGGTTCATTTATATTCATTTTGTAATGTCAATCCAAAATTACTCATAACCATATTATCCTTCTCAGTTTTGAATTCAAATTTTGAATCCCATGCTTGGTCTATTCATAGGAAACTCGTGATCCCTACACCTAGGGTCTAGATTGGTAGCCCTACTAGTCCATTTATGAACTAATGGTAGCCTCTATCCTTGCTTGCTCTAACTATTTCTTTCTTCACATATGTCACATCCACTCTTCCCATTACATCCATAGTGACTCACTTCATCAATGACCTAGATAAATGACCTTGTATACTTATCTTCCTGCATTGGTGTAGTACACATAATTGTATAGCAAAATTTTCTTCTATCAATAACCTTATCGCCTTGTGTCTCCTTCTTCCTTTGACTAGTTATCAATCACTTTTCCCATAAATGACAAAATTTGTTACATTCTTCATGCTAATGATACCTATAGGGTCAACATACTACCATAATTCTTGTAGAGATCCTACCATAATCCAATACAAATTCAAAATCTAAAAAAGCAAGTTCCAAATTTTCCAAGCATGGGGGGAAAGAGTAAAATGTGAGAAACATATGTGGATTTAACTTTGCAAAGAAAGAAGTGATTGGGAAAGTTCATGCCCCTAATACAAAGGTTGTATAGGGTCCTTAAGGATCTTGTTTTGGAGAGCCAACTAAAAGAAGATATTAATTTAGGAATGAGGGTCTTGTTCCAAACATTGGCCCAAAAGGGGAGTAAAGAAGAATGGGAAAGAAAAGTAGAAATGGTAGAGGAAACAAAATAATTATCAAAGGCATTAGCAGGGTCCAAATAAAATCATCTTCAAAAAAATCAAGAAAAATAGGGAATTGAGGGATAATGCCATAGGCGCTCATATAGCGTTCATTACAAAAATAAAAAAAGAACAAAGTACCATAAGATCAATAGTCACAAACCTTTTTTCCAAAATTTGGATTCACCTCTCTCTGAAGGGAGGAAAAACACAAATAGACCCAATGGAGTAATCAAATAACCATATGTCATCCTACAACTTAATCCTCCTAGTCCCCAACTTCCATCTAGATTTAAGCAACATCGTATCCTTGGCCTATTGAAGATTGTTTCAAATATTAGAGTTAGATATCTTGAATACAAAAATAAGGAAGAGGTCTAGACTAGGGAAGGAAAAGGGGTACTCTCTTTTAATAATGGTGTTCCAATATTAACCTCTTCATAAATTCTCTAGATCTATTTGGACAGGAGGGTAGAATTCATGATAAGAATTGGTTGTATGCCAAGGCCTCCCACTTCTTGGACTTGTAAACCTTGTCCATGACCTCAAGCACCATCCTCTTCTTATCCTCAAAACTAGTCCAAAAGATTTTTTTCTCAAATTTTTCATCTGCTTCTACAAACTTAGTGGGGGTTTTCAAGAGGAGAATAAATTGGAAGATTATGTAGAGTCATCTTTATGAGAAAAAGCTTCCCATCTTGGCTCAAAAAAGGCCCCTTCTAGTAGGATTAACCTCAGAAAGAAATAAAAGTTACATGCAAATATAGCCAATATCAAAAAATAATAGATCACACATAAGAGAACACAAGAGACCAAGATTTAACGTGGTTCACCCAATCCTTGGGCTACGTCCACCAATAGCAAGTCCAATATTATTATTATCCAATGATTACAACCTGCAATCTCTTACATCTCAATATCATTGCAAGAAGCTACAATATCACCATTACATTATGAAATCCCTAACCCTAAGACTTTTTATACAAGCTTTTGTCACTTACAAAATTAGGGCTAGAATAAGTCATCTAATAAGAAAAATAGCAGCCAATAGCTTTTACAATATAAGTTCATTTTTGGCTTCGGGGGCGCTGCCCCACAAAACCCCTGTGGGGGCATTTCCCCTCAATCCCACCCTATATTGTGATAGGGAGTGCACCTAGGGCACTGCCTCTTGACCCCATCTCGGGGGGCTGCCCCGAAACCCTAGTAGAAATAATATGGGGAGAAAATTGCATTGAATAATCCTCTGAGTCTAATTAGGCTCCACATCACAACAATCTCTCACTTGGAGACTAATTAGGCTCCACAACAATAACCTCCCACTTGGAGATTGATCATAGCACTGCTAAACCTTTAGCTCCCACTGGAATAGAAAACCACCCTGGACTCTATTGCTCTTTTATTCTATTCATTCTAGAAGACCAAGCAAAGCTAAAGAGGAGTTCAGCTTCTCCCTTATTACTACCCTGGTAAACGTATCTATTGGATTTTCATCTGTATGAATCTCGTCTAGCTTTAAATATCCATCATCCAAATTGACCAAATGAAATGGTACTACAACTGTATATGTTTTGTCTTTAAATATAGAGAAAAATTCTTTGCAATATGAATGGCACTCTAACTATCTGTAAACAAATGATTATCCTATTGAGGATGTCCTAATTCTTCCAAGAAGAACATAAGCCATATCATCTCCTTGGTTGCCTTTGTAGCAGCAACATACTCTTCCTTTGTAGTGGATAAAGCATTAACCTTCTGTAACCTAGAAACCTTGCTCAATGTTGCCCCACAAATAGTAAATACATAAATTATAGTACTCTGCCTGACATCAATATCCCATACCAAATCTGAGACAACATATCCTTGTAAATTAGTAGTAGAGCCCCCAAAATGTAGACACTTACTAGATGTTCCTATCAGGTATCTAAGATTCATTTTACTATATTCTAATGCTCAATTCTTGGATGACTCATATACCTGCTAATGACTCCCACTACATCTACAATATTCAGCCTTGTACATATTGTAGCATACATAAAGCTTCCTATAACTAAAGCATAAGGTGCCTTAGACATCTTGTCCTCCTCTTATTGTGTCTTGGGACACATCTCCTTAGCCAACTCCAAGTGAATAGGTAAAGGTGTGCTCATAGCTTTAGCATTCTCCATAGAGAAAAATTGCAACACCTTCACAATATACTTAGCCTAAGATAATGTCAATTTCATGTTCTTTCTATCTTTGCAAACCTTCATAACAAGGATTTTTTTTATTGCCCCCAAATCCTTCATAGAAAATGCATGTGCTAACTGGCATTTTAGCCCTTTAATGTAATCCATGTTAGACCCAAATACAAGCATATCATCAACATATAAATATAAAATAATGTAGCTATCATCATCCAACCTCTTAAAATAAGCACAATGATCATAATGACACCTATTTTATCCATGCTCATATAAACCTGTCAAATTTTTGATATCATTGCCAATGTGCTTGCTTCAAGCCATATAGACTTTTCTTCAATCTACACACTAAGTTCTCCTTACCTTTGACGTCAAATCCCTTTGGTTGTTCCATATATGTCTCTTCATCCAAATCACCATGAAGGAAGGTTATTTTAACATCAAGCTACTCCAAATGCAAATCTTCAGTAGCCACAATACTTAAAACACTATGGGTAGAAGTCATTTTTACAATAGGAGAGAATATCTCATCAAAATCAATGTCTTTTTCTATACAAATCCTTTTATAGCTAACCTGGATTTAAATCTTTTCTTACCTCCATCCTCTTCTTTTAAACTATAAAACCATTTATTCTGTAAAGCCCTTTTACCTGCAGACAACTTGCATAAATCCCATGTCTTATTTTCCAGCTAAGAGTTCATTTATTCTTTCATTGAAAACTCCCACTAAATCTTTCTATCCACCAGCATAGCTTCATCATAACATTCAAGTTTACCAACATTAGTAAGTAAAAAAGAATACAAGGAATGAGAAAATCTTTCTGGAGGTCTACTTAGCCATGTTGACCATTTAACATTCACTGGTGTGTGTGGTATTTGTTTTTGCGATTGTTGCACATCATGAAGAAGTGTGTTGGAACATCATCTTTTGGAGTATCATCTAGCACTACATAATCATCTTCTTTCTTCTCATGTTGTTGTAAAAGATCTTTGTACAACACTTTCTCATTGAATATGACATCCCTACTTCTTACAATTTTATGATTTTCAAAATCTCAAAGCCTATAACCAAATTCATCAATGCCATATCCAAAAAATATACATTTCTTTGACTTATCTTCCAGCTTGGTTCTATTTTCATAATCTATATGAGCAAATGTTTCACAACTAAAAGCTTTGAGAAAAGAATAACTCACCTCCTTACTAGTCCATGCTTCCTCAAGAATACCACAACCCAAAGGAGTAGAGGGAACTCTATTAATCAAATATATAATAGTATTCATAACTTTTTCCCACATGTTTAAAGACAACCCTACATGCAACCTCATAATTCTTACATGCTCCATTATAGTCATGTTCATGTGCTTAGCCACTACATTTCCCTATGGAGTCCTTGGAACGGTTTTCTATCTACCAATAACATTAGTGGAACAATAATCTTAAAATTCATGACTACAATACTCACCACCATTATCAAATCCAAACATTTTAATTTCTTTCAATTCTCATTTTCAACCAAGCATTTCCATTTCTTAAAAGTTTGAAATACATCAGATTTCTATCTAAGGAAATAAATACATACTTTTCTAGTTGCATCATCAATAAGTGTAACATAATAATGAGAACCACCATGGGAAGATACCTAAGCTTGTCCCCATACATCTATATGCGCAAGCTCTAATTTCTCATTTTATTTTCTTTTTCAATCTTCACAAAACTCACTCTCTTTTGTTTTTCATGCACACAACTTTCACAGGAATCCATATTAACACATTTCATACCTAGTAAAACATTCTTTTAATGAAGTAATTTTGTACCTTTCTCACTCATGTACCCAATTCTATTGTGCCACAATGTTGTATTAGAATCTACAATAGCTATTTGTTCTCCCTGCTCAACTACAACAACTATTCCTAAACATTCATTTTTCTCTAAAATAATCAAAGTAGAACGAATAATATAACTTGTACAAAGATATAAGGTGCCTACTTTCACACCTTTTGCTACTACAAGGGAACCTTTTGAAACCTTTCAATTTTTATCATTAAAAGTAACTACACAACTCTCATTATTGAGTTTTCCTATTGAAATTAAATTTCTACTCAGCCTTGGAACATGTCTTACTCATGTAGTAGCCAATGATTCCAATTCTACAGCTTAATCTTAACTTTTCCCTTTCCAACAATCTGTCAGGGTTTATTATCCCCCAACTAAACAAGCCCAAAATCCCCTTGGACATAATCAATAAAATAAACCTCTATGAGATGTAGCATGAAATGAAGCACTAGAACCTAAAACCCATGAATCATCAATACTTTCTAAAGAAAGAAGCAAAACATCCTCTTTAGATTTGTTACTTACCACATTTGCCTCCTTGTTCTCTTCTAGTTTATCTCCTTCATTATTCTTTTGAGCCTAGCAATCTTTCTTCTTATGCCCTGGTTTACCATAGTACCAACAATCTCTTGGTCCTCTAGATTGAGACCTCTTCCCCTTTGACATGTTGAAATCTAATTGAAAAGATCACTATTAAAGAGGGAGATTATTGAGAATAAGGGAGATTGTTGATAAAGAATGTTTTCAATCATTTTTTTGTCACTAATGTCAAACTTACTATTTGCTGGAATGATAATTTATTATAAGATCCAAGTACTATCACTTAGTTGATTAATGAAGAGGATTTAATCAATAAGATGTAACAAAAGCACCTAAGGGAAAGGTTGAGTTATGGTTTTGTAATGAAGTGTAAGGATCAATTAAGACAATGGTAAAATGGCGTATCGATAATACACTGTAAGATACAGAGGTTGGCTACACTTAGAAATATTAGAAGAATAAGTTGTAACAAAGTTGTCTACAAAGATGGACTAAATTCATTAGTGGGTGCCAAGCAAGTTAGTTCATGTCAAGAAAATTATCAGTAAGTGTCAAGAAAATGCAAAATCTAGTGTGTGTCGAGTGAAACAAAAGGTGTTGAGTGAGTTCAAGTGTCAAGCTAGACAAAAATGTAATAGGTTTCGAGCATCAATAAAACTTAGTTGATGCCAAGTGAATCCATAGTAGGTGCCAAGTAACACAATAAGTATTGAGCATCAAAAAGGCAATAGTGTCGATCTGCTACATTATTTGAAAAGTCAAAGATTTGCAAAAAATGAGATGATAAGTTTTTTACCTTGAATTTTGTGAACCAGATGGAAGATAAGAATGTTGAGTCGGTGGCACAGAATTTATGTAAACTATTTTTAGGTGAATACAGGTGGATTCTACATGATGTTTCTAGAAGAAACAAAATTAAGGGTAGATTAATTGAATCTTACCCAATCCATTCAAACCAAAAAATAAGAGCAAGAAGATTAGAGTAGGAAAAGTATTCCAGACTTCTATTTAAGGAGTTACAGGTCAAGAAGAAAGAGTAGTTGGTTGGAGAGAGTATGTGGTGTCAAGGAGAAGGCATTGAGAGGGAGGAGCATAGTACAAAGACTCTATTTCAATAGGTGACCACAGAGGTGATTGCAGTGGCACAATGAGCATGAAGACTCAAGGAGACAAATCTTGAAAGGAGGACAAGTTGTTAGAGCTGCAAAGAATAAAGGCCAGGGAAATTTGTGAACTGAATTGAGATCTAAAATCTACAAGTTATGTTGTGAGTTATATCAGATCAAAAGCCATTATTTTTACTCTCTAGCAATTGTATCAATTAGGGAAAAATCCTATAGAATTAGGTTGGTTTAATAGCCATTTTGTAAATCCTTTAATGGGTGACATTCCAAGTGAATGTTCTAAAGTCCTTTAACCAGACCCACTTCTAACAGGGTGGTTAAAATCCTTTAACTAGGTCACATTTAACATTGTGTTTTGTAGCCTTTAACATGGCAAGCCTTTCATAGGGCATCAGTTCAGAAGAGTGAGAAAGGAGTAGCATGTTACTAGTGGTTTTTCTCAAATTGGGTTTTCAAGTAAATCACTATGTTATGTGTTGATCTTTCATGTCTTATTCATGTATGTTGATTTTTTAGTAACTTGCTAAGAAGAATGTTTAGCTTGAATGCATGGTTAGTTTAAATGGGCTTACTATACTTAGTGAAAAGTTTTAATAGGAAATTTGGACCTTGAATAACTAATTCATCCCCCCTTCTCAATTATTCTAAAGCATTTCTAGCATGACTTTCCTCTTGATTTCCCATGATTTCTAGAGTTATTTCCTCTCTTAGTCATTCTATCTCTACTTTGTGCATTCAAAGCACTTCCTGATGTAGATCCACTTGAGGTTTTCCTAAGAGTTTCCTCACTTAGAATAACACCAATCACATCATCAAATGTTAGGGTATTAGATCCAAAAATAGAATTACTCACAACCATTACCAAGCCACTCCAGCTTCCAGACAAAGAACACAAAATAAAGAGAGCCCCGATTTCTTCATCAAAATTAATACCCACAAAAGATGACTAACTAGTAACAGTATTAAACTCATTTAAATGATCTATAGTAGATCCACCTTCTATCATCTTCATATTAAATAAACACTTCATGATAAATACCTTGTTTGAAGTAGAGGGCTTTTCATATAGTTTCACTAGGATTTGCATCAACTCTTCGGTTGTCTTTTATCTTGTAAAGTTAAATGTCACTTATGGTTCCAAGCATAATTGAATGCTTCCAAGTGCCTTTCTATCTAAAATCTCTCAGTCCTCATCTGTCATAGTTCCTTGTTTCTTTATTTTTCCTTCCAATGGCTTCCATAAATCCTTCTGATAAAAATAGTCCTCCATTTGAATCTTCCATAAATGAAAGTTCTACCCATTAAACTTTTCCACCTTTAGCTTACCCTTGTCTATCATTTCTCCCACTCAACTGTGAGACCTTCCTATAGAGGATCACTAAAATAAATGACGATGGTCTGGCAAAAAAAAAGTGATGATCATATAGCTCTAATACCACTTGTTAGGATTAACCTCAAACAGAAATAACAGTTACATGCAAATACAACCAATATTAGAAAATAATAGATCACACATAAGAGAACACAAGACACCAAGATTTAATGTGGTTCTCCAAATCCCTGGGCTATGTCCACCAACAACAACTCCAATATTATTATTATCCAGTGATTATAATATACAATCCCTTTAATCCCAATACCATCACAAGAAGCCACAATATCACCATTAAATTATGAAATCTCTAACCCTAAGCCTTTTTATACAAGCTTTTTCACTTACAAAATTAGGGCTAGAATAAATCGTCACAAAACCTTCCAGCTTAAATTTTTCGATTGATCCTATCAACCAGAGAGGACTAGAAAGAATCATGAGGTTTGATCCCAAGAGGGAGACCAAGGTAAGAAGTTGGAAGATAATTAATAGCACATCCTTAAATTATAGCAAATTTTGATTTATTTTTTGTATTGTATTGATAAAATACAAAGAGATTTTATCCCCATTAATGAGTTGTCCAGCCATCATAGTATAGAGATGAAGAATCACCTTACACACCTCCACCTTCCTAGTAGAAGATTGGCCCATGATCATAGTATCATCAAAAAGTTGGTCACGAGAGAAGACAAAATTAGAAGAGGAATGTTGAAACACAATAAGTGAAACCTCTATGACTTTAGAGCTAGAAAATCTTCCCACAACTTCAACCATCATGGAAAAAAGAATGGGAGCGATAGGATCTCCTTGGCATAGGCCCTTGGAGGGTTTAAAGAGTCTAGAAGAAGAGACATTAATAATAAATACTATAGAGGAAACACTAATAAGTTGACTGGTGAGATGAATGAATCTTTCACAAACCCAAAATCTCTAAGGATATTATATTAAAAAACCCAGTCCACCCAATCATAGGCTTCAGAATAGTCTAGCTTGAGAAGGAATCCCTGATTATTTGAAATTTAAACTGAGTGAATTAATTTATTCACTTTTATAATAAAATCAAAAAAAAATCTACCAGGCATAAAACCATTCTACTAGGGTAAAATAATCATGAGGACAATAGCCAACAACCATGGTGTAATTTAGAAACAATATTATAAATATAATTACATAAATTAGTGGGCCTAAAAGAATACACTATATCAGCTCTTGGTTTCTAAGGGATAACGGAAATAAAAGTTGCATTTAGCTCTTTCAACAAATACCTAGATCCAAATAATTCCTTAACCATGGCATAGACATCTGAACCAACCATATCCCAAAAAACCTAAAAGAAGAACATAGGAAACCCATCAAGACCAGAATATTTCTCACCTTCAAAGGAAAAAAAAAAAACTTTTTTTTAATTTCAGCTGACTTCATAATAACCACTAATAGGTTATTAACCTAATCATCCAGTAGAGGTGAGATAGAACCAAGAAGATAATCATGGGAAGAAATGTTTAGATTCTTATTACTTGTTATAAAATAAGAGAAAAAGGTCATAATCACTTTAGAAATATCCTTATCATTTTTTAACCTTCTATCCCCCAAAACAATACTTGAAATCCTACTCACAACCCTATTCTTTAAAGTCATTATATGAAAAAAAAATGGTATTCTTATCTCTAGACTTGAGCCATGAGAATCAAAACCTCTCCCTCCAATACAATTCCTCTTTAACCACAATATCATGATACTTGGCCAAAATATCTTTTTCTTTAACTCTATAATCTTGAACATCCTCATCCCTTTGAATGACCATCTAGATATTGTCAATATGAAATGTAATAGATAACTTTTATTGGAATGTGTCCCCCAAAATTTCTATTTCCAGATCTTCACTTTTTCCTTCACAAAGAAAATTTTCTTGGTCATGCTAAACATTTTTGAGCAATCAATCATAGCCTCCCATCTTTCTTTAATATCTAGGTTTTCTAACCACATTCTCTCAAATCTACTTGTTTCTTTTGATTTCCAAAGGATTAGCAAAAAAAAAGATAGGGAAATGATCAGATCCAATCATAGAGATGGAATCTAAGGAACAATAAAATAAACTAAGCCAATCATAGGAGATCAAATCTCTATCCATCCTTATTTGGATAAGCTCTTGTCCCACCCGATGGTTTAACCAAGTAAACAAATCCCCCTAGAGATTCACATCCATTAAATCTTGCTGGTTAATAAATTCCATAAGAACCATCCTACCATCTAGAGAGGACTATGAATCAACCCCACCAACCTTATTACTACCCTTAAGAGGGGAATTAAAGTCACCCATTATTTACCAAGGCTCATTCATGAAAGAGTCTCTATATGTACTCATACAGTTTTAATACTTAAGCCTTCCTGATTTGGAATCATAAACATAAATATTTGAAAGTACCCAAGAAATTCATCCCTAACTTGATTAAATCTTACGTAGATAGTGTTATTACAAGAAACTAGAATATCACCTTAAGAAAAATGTTGCTTCCATAAAGAAACCACTCCTTATGAAGCACCATCTAAGCTACATCCTAAAACTTTACCATTCCAAAAAGGGGAGTTTTTTTAACCCTATCCTTTTATTTCTTGAATCAAAAGAACATCTAGTTTATGATCATGAAAAAAATTCATAAGAATATCATGTTTGTGAGGGGTGTTTAGTACCATAATATTCTAGGAAATTGTTGTCATTTCTTATCTAGTGAGAAAAACTCCTAAACAGTGAATTTCTTCCCATCTGCAATGTCT
Source organism: Cupressus sempervirens (assembly GCA_028749045.1). NCBI lineage: Eukaryota > Viridiplantae > Streptophyta > Pinopsida > Cupressales > Cupressaceae > Cupressus > Cupressus sempervirens. Next base: position 540,571,269 of record CM053793.1, read on the forward strand.
TATCTACTGATAGCATCTTGAAAATTCTTTCTAGACTTTCTTTTCAGACCATGTTTTTTTACCACCAATGCTTTCCTTCAAGGAATTCTAAATAACCATATTATTGAAAGCTAACAGAGTAAATTTTCTCTTCTATATCCTACTCATCGTAGACCACCTAAGAAACTCACCCTGATTAGAAAGGAATTCATCCACTTCTCAGTTACTTCATTTGCATCCAAGGAGCCAGAAAACACCATTTATGGAATAGATGAAATATTGTCATTGAGATAGTGATGGCTAGATGAAGGAAACTTAAAGGACCCTTCCAAAATATTACAATTTTGGGAATCTTCAATAGATTCCCCATACATAAACCTGGCAGTACCCATTTGATGGTCCTTTTCTGTTAGATTGTGGTGATTGATCAGGAAAGTACTTTACATACTTCATAAATTCTTTGGGGTTCGGGGCAGTGCCCCAAAAAAAAAATTTGGGATGTGGCCAACGTTATAGCTGACATATGGATGACATGTTGTAACCCTAAAATGGCATTAAAAAATTGTATAAAAGGGTTTAAGGTTAGGTATTTTCATAAAGTTATGATGCAAAATCAGCTCTTGCAGTGGTACTAAGCTGTAATGGATTACAGATTGTAATCAGGTTGTAATCACTGGATCATAATAATATCAGACTTGCTATTTGGTGGATATAGCCCAAGGATTGGGTGAACCACGCTAAATCTTGGTGCATTGTGTTATTTTCTATGCGATCTATTATTTTCTATTATTGGTTATATTTGCATGTAATTTTTATTTATGTATGTGGTTTAATCCTAAAAAGTAGTATCAGAGAAAGGTTGTCTTTCAGTTATCCTCTGCAGGAAAGTCTCATAGTTAAGTGGGAGTCTCATGATTGAGTGAGAGTGATGGCAGATGAGGACAAGCTGAGGGTTGATAGGTTTAATGGGAAAAACTTCCAGTTATGGAAGATGCAAATGGAAGACTATCTTTATTAGAAGGATTTATGGAATTCATTGGAAGACAAAGCGAAGAGTTAGGGATCTATGTCAAATGATAAATGGGATCTTTTGGATATAAAAACACTTGGAAACATTCGGTTATGCCTAGCACCATCAGTGGCATTTAATATTACAAAAGCGAAGATGATAGAAGAGTTGATGAAAACCCTAGTGACACTATATGAAAAGCCCTTCGCTTCAAACAAGGTATTTCTCATGAAGCATTTATTTAATATGAAAATGGCACAAGGTGGATCTATTGTAGATTATTTAAATGAGTTTAATACTATTACTAGTTAGTTATCTTCTGTGGGTATCAATTCTGGTGAAGAAATTAGGGCTCTCTTGATTTTGCATTCTTTGCCTGAAAGTTGGAATGGCTTGGTAATGGTTGTGAGTAATTCTATTCCTAGATCTAGTACCCTAAAATGTGAAGATGTGATCGGTGTTGTTTTGAGTGAGGACACTCGTAGGAAAACCTCAAGTGGGTCCCCATCAGGAAGTACTTTGAATGCACAAAAAAGGGATAGAACGATTGAGAGAGGAAGTAACTCTGGAAATCATGGGAAATCAAGAAGAAAGTCAAAGGGGAGGAGGTCTCAATCAAGAGGACCAAACAACTACTGGTACTATGGGAAACCAGGTCATAAAAAGAAAGATTGTTGGAATCAAAAGAAAAATGAAGGAGATAAATCAGATGGAGAGAAGGAGGCAAGTGTGGTAAGTAACAAATCTGAAGAGGATGCTTTGCTTCTGTCTTTAGAAAATTTTGATGATTCATGGGTTTTAGATTCTGGTGCTTCATTTCATGCTACAAATTATAGAGGTTATTTCATTGATTATGTCCAAGGGGATTTTGGGCTTGTTTATTTGGGGGATAATAAACCTTGTTAGATTCTTGGAAAGGGAAAAATTAAGATCAAGTTGTAGAATGGGAATCATTGGCTACTACATGATGTAAGACATGTTCCAAGGCTAAGTATGAATTTAATTTTAGTAAAGCAACTTGGTGATGAGGGTTGTGTAGTTACTTTTAATGATAAAAATTGGAAAGTTTCAAAAGGTTCCCTTGTAGTAGAAAAAGGTGTGAAAGTAGGCACCTTATATCTTTGTATAGGTCATATTGTTCCTTATACTTTAATTATTTTAGAGAAAAATGAATGTTTAGGAACAATTACTGCAATTGAGCAGGGAGAACAAATAGCTGCTATAGATTCTAATACATTGTTGTGGCACAAAAGACTTGGGCACATGAGTGAGAAAGGTATGAAAGTAATTCATTCAAAGAAAGTTTTACCAGGTCTGAAATGTGTTAATATGGATTTCTATGAAATTTGTGTGTATGGAAAACAAAAGAGAGTGAGTTTTGTGAAGACTGGGAAGGAAAACAAAAAAGAGAAATTAGAGCTTGTGCATACAGATGTATGGGGACCAGCTTAGGTATCTTCCCTTGGAGGCTCTCATTATTATGTTACATTTATTGATGATGCAACTAGAAAAGTATGATTTTATTTCCTTGGAAAAAAATCTGATGTAATTCAAACTTTAAGAAACAGAAATGCTTGGTTGAAAATGAGACTGGTAAGAAATTAAAAGATCTCAGATCTGATAATGGTGGTGAGTATTGTAGTCATGAATTTGAAGATTATTGCTCCAGTAATGATATTCATAGATAGAAAACTATTCCAAGGACTCCATAGGAAAATGGAGTGGCTGAACGCATGAATAGGACTATAATGGACCACACAAGGAGCATGAGGTTGCATGTTGGGTTGTCCTTACACATGTGGGAAAAGGCTATCAATATTGTTGTATATTTTATTAATAGAGGTCCTCTACTCCTTTGGGTTGTGGTATTCTAGAGGAAGCATGGACTGGTAAGAAGGTGAGTTATTATTTTCTCAAGACCTTCGGTTGTGAAGCATTTCCTCACATAGATTCTGAAAATAGAACCAAGCTAGAAGCTAAGTCAAAGAAATGTGTATTTTTTGGATATAGCATTAATGAATTTGGTTATAGGCTTTGAAATTTTGAAAATCATAAAATTTTAAGAAGCAAGGATGTCGTATTCAATGAGAAAGTGTTGTACAAAGATCTATTGCAGCAACATGAGAAGAAAGAAGATGATTATGTAGTGCTAGATGATACTCCAAAAGTTGATGTTCCAGCCATTCCTCATGATGTGCAACAACCGCAACAACAAATACCACATACACCGGTGAATGTTAGATGGTCAACAAGGAAAATTAGACCTCTAGAAAGATGATCTCCCTCTTTGTATTCTATTTTACTTATTGATGCTGGTGAATCTGAAAGTTATGATGAAGCTGTGCAGGTCAATACTAAGATTTAGTGGGAGTCTACAATGAAAGATGAAATGGACTCTCTGGTAAAGAATAAGACATGGGATTTGTGCAAGTTACCTGTAGTTAAAAGAGCTTTACAGAATAAGTGGGTTTACAGGTTGAAAGAAGAGGAAGGGGGTCAAAAAATATTCAAAGCCAGGTTACTTGTAAAAGGATTTACACAAAAAAAGAGGATTGATTTTGATGAGATATTTTTTGTTGTTGTTAAAATGACTTCTATCCATACTATTTTAAGCCTTGTGGCTACTAAAGATTTTCATTTAGAGTAGCTATATGTTAAAACAACCTTCCTTCATGGTGATTTGGATGAAGAGATATATATGGTTCAGCCACAGGGATTTGCAGTCAAAGGTAAGGAGAACTTAGTTTGCAAATTGAAGACAAGTTTATATGGCTTGAAGCAAGCACCTCGGCAATGGTATCTAAAACTTGAAAATTTTATACATAAGCATGGTTACATTAGGTGTCATTCAGATCATTGTGTCTACTTTAAGAGGTTGGTTGATGATAGCTACATTATTTTATGTTTATATGTTGATGATATGCTTATAGCTAGGTCTAACATGGATCACATTAAGAGGCTGAAAAGATAATTAGCACATGCATTTTTTATGAAGGATTTGGGTGCATCAAAACAAATCCTTGGTATGAAGATTTGTAGAGATAGGAAGAACACAACATTGATGCTATCTCAAGCTGATTATGTGGAGAAGGTGTTGCAATGTTTCTCTATGGAGAATGCTAAAGCTGTTAGCACACCTTTACCTAGTCATTTGAAGTTGACTAAGAAGATGTGTCCTAAGACATAGGAAGAGGAGGATAAGATGTCCAAATTACCCTATGCTTTAGCTATAGGAAGCTTAATGTATGTTATGGTATGTTCTAGGCCAAATATTGCACATGTGGTGGGAGTCGTTAGCAGGTATATGAGTCATTTGGGAATTGAGCATTGGAATGCAGTCAACTAGATTCTCAAATATTTGAGAGGAACCTCTAATAAGTGTTTACACTTTAGGGGCTCTACTACTAATTTACAAGGCTATGTTGACTCAAATTTGGTAGGGGATATTGATACCAAGTGAAGTACTATAGGTTATGTCTTTATTGTTGATGGGGCAGTTGTAAGCTAGGTTTCTCAATTACAGAAGGTTAATGTTTTATCCACTACAGAGGTAGAGTATGTTGTTACTATAGAGGCAACCAAGGAGATGATATGGCTTCAATTCTTCTTGGAAGAATTGGAACACCCTTAGAGGGATGATTATTTGTTTATATATAGTCAAAGTGCCATTCATCTTGCAAAGAATTCAGCTCTACATTCTAAGACCAAACACATACAGTTGCGGTACCATTTCATTCGGTCAGTTTTGGAGGATGGACAGTTAAAGCTAGAGAAGATACATACAAATGATAATCCAATAGATATGTTGAAAAAGGTAGCAATAAGGGAGAAGCTAAACTCCTCTTCAACTTCGGTTGGTCTTCTAGACTGACCATGAATCAAAGAATAGTAGAGTCTAGGGTGCTTTGATCCAGTAGGAGCCCCATGTGGTAGCAATATAGCTATAGGATCAGTCTACAAGTGGGAGATTGTTGTTTAGTGTGGAGCTTGATCAGTCCCCAAGTGGGAGCCTGATATGGTGTTTATGAAGTATGTACAATACTTTCCTGATCAATCACCACAATCTAACATTTCCAAGCCAATAGATTCACAAGCCAAAGTATTACACAAAGAAGTAGAAATGGCCAGCCTTTCTCCCTTGTTCTCCAAATCACCACTCAATGATTTTAATTAAGTATCAATCTCCCCTTCCTCCAAAATATGATCTATCTACATTTGACTCTCATCAATAAAGCTTAACCTTTAGGGGAGTACCAATGGGTTTGGAGGAGGTCTCTAAAGAATCAACAACAACCAAGATAGGGTCTTTCTGAGAATTACTATAGTTATCTTTATCCTAATTGTGCACCTAGTTAAGGTGTAAAGTAAGAGGAGGAACCTCTAGTAAAGACCCAAAAGGCTTACTTTGCAATCACTTGGAGGGAAGCCCACCATCCCTGCCAACCACCAAATTGGTAGAATTGTCTAGGCTAGCCACTTTAACCTTCTCAACTTGACCAAATGGGACATCATTTCCCTTTTGCACCACCCCATTTGGATATTATTTGAATCTTTCTTCTTCACCTAGGATTGTTTCTTTTAGGGATCAAAAACCACAGTAATAGGACCATTACTAGTCATGGCATTTTGCTCCACCTTCTTCAACTTCTTCAAATACTTCTTTTATCGATGACCCATCTTACTACAAAGAAATAAAGAAAAATAGAGTAATTCAAAGTTGATCTCTGCCAACCACTTCCCCATCTTGGAGTTTATGTTGATAGTGGAAAGTAGGTTTTCAAAGCTATAAATTTTTACAGACATATTGGCAAACACAAGACTTTTTTTTTAGTTGTCATGGGGTCAATGGATAGTAACTCCCCAAATGAGGAAGACATACCTTTAAAAACTTCCACATTCAAGAACTCCTAAGTAAAGCTAATAAAATACACACAAACAACGGTTGATGCAAATATGTTATCATTAAAGTCTCATTTTGGTGACCATTTGTAGAAGGAAATAGCCATCTAACCAAACATCCATGGGCCACCACAAAGAATAAAATTACAATCATCCTTGTTTCAAAAAAAAAAGAGAAAACTCTTAGGGAGAGAAACAATCTCATCATGACCTCTCAAATGCCATATTTTCTTCACATAAGACTGGATGACCTTAGTGTTAGGCCTAACCCCCAGGAATTTTCCAATAAGAGTAAACTCCATAGCAGAGACCACATGATTTATTAGGGGTTCATGGATGAAAATGGAGAACTCGCCATTTTGGCATTTAGCCCTAACTACAACCCCTAGACAAGGAGACTTCCCATATGGTTTATCACCAAATAGCTCTAGCCAATTCCTTGATTCCATTACATCTTCCTTGGTATTAGATTTCTCCAATAGGTCACAAGGCAAAGAAACCTCCTAGAAATGTGAAACAAGAGGAGGGGGGACCATCAATGGGTCTCCAACCCCAATACCATCTTCCACATTTTTTTTATTCATAGGAAAGTCTCTTGGCCCTAGATTTGACTACTGACAAAAAGAGCCCAAACTAGAAACACTCATGCTGGTAGACAAAATTATGCCATTTCTACCTATGGGGTTGGAAATGTGAATTAAGGATAGAAGACCTAAGTTCATCACATAACTACCTACATATACATGCAATATAGAAGGAGGGAAGTCAAGGAGGAGAATCCTTTCAATCCCAATTCTAGAGAACTAGATTTAGAAATATTAGAGATAGCCAAATAAGAAAGGAGCACTAATGTAAACTAGATCTAGGAAGAATAGGGGAAACATATCAAAATCCTTAAAAACCATAGATGAATGTAGAAGCTAGAGCTAGATATATGTAAATATGCTATAAAGACAAAGAGGATGAAGAACTCGCCTTTAAAATCTATTTTATGCTTGTTGTATTGATCAAATGAATGGAATTCATCAGATCTAGGCCTAGAGTTATGCAATAGAAAAACCCCAAAAATATTATGGCAAAATGTCAAGGGAAAATTAAATTGTTAGGGCTGAAAGAGGATCATCAGGGATGCAGTGTGCCCCTAATGACAATGAGCGACATTGATTCTAATTTCACAATTCTATAGAAAGTCAAAAAGGATACTCATGTTTGCTACATGTTTGTCAATTTAATATCTATGGTGTGTAATAAAAAAGGTTTTTTTTTTTTACTTGGTCAAACCCTAGTTTAGGAATTAACTTTGAATTGAAATAGCATGAATGTAAAGAAAATGTAAAAATTCACCTTACAAAAGTTGGATCTCTTGAATTGAATGCAATGTACTTACTTCACCAATGGATTTGAGCTAAGAAGATGAAGATGAATGGATGTATAATATGCAACAAAGGATCTTAAATGGATTGAAGAAGATCTTGAAGATAAACTCCTTTAATTACTTGAATGCTTGAATCCTTGATCTTCAATGGATGAATTCTTGAATGAGTGCTTGAAGACTTGAAGGATTGAATGCTAGAGAACTTGAGATCTTGAACTTTATGGATGTGATTTCTTCTAATTATTGTGAATTAGAATTCGAGAAAATTTAAGGGTTTATATAGATCTCAGAATTGACTAACTCTCGCAAGATGACTTGACTAGAGATTAACACCTTGAATGTTCCAAAACATGGGACCTAAAGAGGAGATCCAAAGTAGGGCCTCATCAAGGGCACTTTTTTCCCTAATCATCAGGTGTAGAAATTGGTGTAACTATCTTGGAACTCCAAAATAGGTCCTAAAATCTAGAAATGCAATCCAGATTTTGAGTAAATCTCATTTCTATGTAAAGGGTAGATTCCAAGTGGATAGATAGATGAAAGGGAGGGCCTAGTATGATATATCCTAACTTGATATTTATGCCATAAAAATAGGATCTTTAAAGAATATCTATTAGGATTTTCCCCAATTCCACTTAAGAGGAAGGACAAACAAGGTAAAAAGGGATGAAAGACACAAGGAGACTGATGATCTCACATTAAATAGGTGCTAAACCTTCATTAAATTGGAGCGCATCTCATTTAAGATGGTACACCATGATTTTAAATATATTCCCACCAAGTTATTCTATCCTTGTCTAATGATTAGTAAGAACAAAGCATAAGCTAAGAGAAAGGAAATATTGTTGCAATATGAATAGTTGATCATTCTTCTCTCTTTCACTCTTTCTCTCATTTTGGTCCACCATATCCATTGTCCATGGATCAATCTCTTTCTTCACAAGAGCCTAGTGAGGTGAATTTTTTTCACATGAACTTATGTGTTGTTCCTTTGATGAGTCTCATTACTTATACACCTCTTCCTTATTATGACTTTTTTTTTGTCCAACATGATTCCTCTTTTTCTTTTCTTAGCATTGTAGCTATGTTCATTGAGCCACTTAGTGCAATTGTTAAGGATATATTTAAGGACATTTATATCCTCTTAGATAGAAAATTTAGAACATCTATTTACTCACCTTCATTTGAGACTTCATTATATTATTCTCATGTTTTTTCTTTTGAAAATCATCTGGGCCATCCTTATTTCACCTTGCATCTTGGGTTTCCTCTTCTGTGTTTGTTACCTTTTTTCTTCCACATTGGAACCATGTTGATTTTTATCATCAACATAGGGGTTCTATCATGATAGGAAGGATTTGGAGTCTTGATCCTTTATCATGGAGGTTTGGTTGTACTTATGGTCTTGAGAGAGCCTTTTGAGACATTGCTTTGTACCTTTTTTCCCATCTCTTTTTGGTGAGGATTTTTTTCCACTAAGTTTCTCCTTTTTTGTGCTTTACAAAGATTTGGATGTGAATGGATGCCTCATCAAACCTTGTTTTTAGGAGCTAATTTTTCACTCTTGCATGTAGCTTCATTCATGTCCTTATACTTTTAGCTACTCCCGATGTTTATCTTAAGAGGAGGTGTTAGAGAAAAAATGTCATTTAACTTAATTCATTTAATTGTATTGATTAATTAACTAAGTCACCTTTTTTATTTTTTAAATTAAGCTAAATTTATGAAGCTTTATTTTACATGTAATAATTCTTTTATTTTATGTATTCATCTTAGGTTTTTTCATATTTAAATTGATTTTTCTTTTATCATTCTAGTGCCATTGATTTATATTAAAGAAATGGATCTCTTTCTAATATACACATCATTACAATGTACAAGATTTTCTTCATGCTTTCAAGAACTTTTTTTTTTGAGGATTTTATTTTGTACATAAAAGCTTATTTACCTATAGATGATTATTTGGCTTGTGAGAATTCACCATTTCTGAATTCTAACAATCATAGGCTTATGGAATGAACTACCTAGCT
>CM053793.1:540585560-540623060 GCA_028749045.1 Cupressus sempervirens
AGAATGAATAATTAATAGAAAATATCTAGGAACTAAATAGAAGTATCATAGAACTAAGAAGTCAAGGCCATGAAATTTGAAATGAGGTACAAGGAAGTTGGAAGAGATTATAAAGCTTCAAAAGCCACAATCAAATATCAAAATCTAAAGATTGAAGAAAACAAGAAAGTGGGAGAAAGTTTGAAGAGTCTTAAATCCAAAATCAAAAGAATGTAAGAAATTACAACAAGAAATTGTGAATCTAAAACCTAAGGAAAAACTAAGTAAAAGTAAAGTGGCAATAGATGAACATCAAATATGCAAAAAACATCAATAAGAAAAAATGAATTAGGATCAAATAATAAAAGGGAAGACAAGGGAAAATTTGAAGTAAAATCTTAAGATATAAGCCTAGTTCAGAATCAAAGAACTCCTACTATAAGGCCTCTAGTTTGGAATATCAATGCTCAAAGGTACTCAAAATTTGATGGTTATTATTTTTAGTGTAATAGATTCTAATACAATGTAACTAAATGAAGACAAAAATAGAATCAAAATGATTGATTATTTATTTGTAATAATTTCAGTGACAAAGAAAGTCACTACAAAATGAATAAAAGTTTTGATGAAATGAATAGATTATTTTTGACTAAGTATTATCATGGAAATTGTCATGTGTGTTGTGGTTATTGTCATAAATATAACCAATGCATATATAAGAAAACTTTAGAAAAATCTAATATGAAGGACAATAGATGTTACAATTGTACCATCTTAAATTGGACACACTTTGATTTATGACATATTAGCTCCTCTTTAGTGTATTTTCATTTCATATTCACACCTTAAGCACATACCTCACTTCTTTTCTCCTCCTTGTCTAATGCAGGGGCATTAAAGGTCTTTCCTATTTACCCTGGTAGTCTGATGCAGGAGCATCCTAGCCATCACATTATCCCTCTAATTCTATTAGACATTGCCAAGTTGCAGCAATTGCCAAGTGCTAGTAAATTTCTAGTCATTGCCAAGTTGAGGTTATCCCACATCATGTTAATACTCAGGTTTGTGTGTTATCCCATCTTGCCACTGCAGTGTGTGCCAAGTTCCACAGTGTGTGTCGAGCTCTTCTTCATGTGCCAAGTTGTTCTTCATCTATCGAGTTACCTAGTGTATGTCGAGTGACTCTTCATGTGTTGAGTTGTACTATTTATTTCGAGTGTTAGTATTTTGGATGTGATTTATGTGTTTTCTATGCAAGTCGACTAGCAAGATTTATTTCATTTGTGACATTTATGTTAAGATCTTGTCTTGGGATTTGTCTAGACCATTACTGGGTCGGCCTTGTTATTTTGTAATATTCTAGAATGATCTATAAGTCATTTTGGCAAGTATAAATGAAGTATTTAGGCTTAGAGTTAGGCATTTTTTAGAGTGGTTGGAGCAGAATGTGAAAGTTTGGAAAGTTTGTGGCATATGTACCTGGAGATGTAGAATTTGGAAGTGTGGAGTCTTAGCTTGGAGTAGTTTGGAGATAGAGTTTGTATTTGAGTGTGGAGATCTGTTCTTCTTTGAAAGATGTATTCTTCTTTGTAATGGCCATAACCCAAAAGGTCGTACAACTAGGCATGTTGGATGTAAACTTCTCGATATGAACATATGAAGATATTGTCTCTCTAGATCTTAATCACATTCCTCTTGTTCATTTTCCATTGTGTGTTGTTTTGTTAGTTTCTGGATTACCTCATTTTGGGGTACATCCAGATTCATGCTACATCATTTTCCTAGGTGAAACCAAGGTGGGACCTAACAAATCCTCCTTAAGTTCCCTCCTTCTTCACACATTCACTACATTGGGACTTAATTTATGAGTATCCTCTCTTCTTAGAACCCCAAAATCCTAGATTGGATCTTTGAGAGATAGTTTGAGACACCTATTTCACCCCTGACCCTTACTAGTTTGGAATCTAGAACACTGAGACCTTGAAGGTTGACCTTCTAGACTAGGTCAACCCAGGTCAACCTACTCTAGACTAGGTCGACCTAGGTTGGCCTAGTCTTGGAGCCTCTAGTGATTCTGGGCTTGGTGGTATTTAACTCCTCTAGTAAAATCCTACTTGTGTAATTCACTCTTGTAGAGGAATTTTGTGAATATTCCAAAAATATACTATAAAAGGCATTCAATCCCTCATTTGTACATGAGAGGAGAAAGGAGAAAGCATGTGTGGACACCCTAATTCGACTTAGGGAAATTGCAAGGTGAAACAAAGGGTTAGTTTCTTTCTTTATGGAAAAGTGAGGTTATCATTCTTCATCAAGCATTTAAAGGTGAATATATCAAACATGCAGTTGTAAAGGGATCTCAAAGATGGTTAGATTACTTTAGCCTTGCAAACTTGGTATGATTTCTACATCGTGCTTCAGATTGATTCTTTGCATCTTCATGCATTTACATACATGCACACCTACATGATAAGGTTTCACTCACAGAATAGATTCTTAGCATATTTTTATTCTAGATCTACACATTTAGGATACACACATACATAATTTTTTCTAACATTTGTTCATGGAGGTGAAAATTACCAAAATGAGGGATTAACTAAGGAAAGCCCCTTTATAGCCACACACACACACACACACACAAAACTTATTATAGATTTGTAGGATATCAACGAAAGGTTTACATATTTGGAACCTACTTTTTAGAAGCTTTTTGAAAAAGTCAATTTCAAGTCATTGGACTATGTAAAACTAGTTGTTGGACATCCTTCTAGGTTGACCTATTCCTTTAGTATCCATTTTCAAGGGTCTTTTAAGGTTTTGTTTCTTTTCGTCACTTTATTCCTAGATTTGCCATCGTGGTTAGAAGTTTAGAAATAGTTCAGATATGCAATTTTTAGAGTGAAAATGCATCTCCCTCTATGAATTTCAAGGTGAGTACTTCATCTCTTATTTTTCATCCTAGCATATATTTATTTTGAGATCTCTATTGGGCTATTTGTGTATATCTCAGATCTATATTTGTCATATCCATTATCTACATTGCATGAAAGAGAACTGGGTAAAAGCACAAACCTGTGTCACCTTTTGTGATATCTTGTACCGATTCGGCCAGAACCCTTTTGACCGTAACGATTTCAACCGTAATGGATCCGGTTGTACACACGTGGTGATTTTGCATGCCTATGTGGCGCGTACCGTTTCAACCGAAACCCCAAGCTGGGATAAAACTTGCCACAAACTTCTAGCGGCTATCATTGTTACTGTTGCGGTTCCTGAATGTTTGGAGAGCGGGTTAAGGGTTTCGGCTGTAACTGGTTGGTGGTTTTTTCCTCCCTATTTTTTAATAGTTTTTAAACATATTTTTTGATTAATAGATGTTAATCGTACTTAAAATAGTTGTTTTTTAAGTATTTTGTGAGTGAAATGCTTTAAATTGTTTATTTTTTAATATGTTTAAATTATTTTAATTATTTTAGATTATTTTAGAATGGTATTTAAATTAATTTGTTAGCAAAAATGTAGTTAAACATGAGATAAAAACGTAGAAAAATATTAGGAAAAACATTAGGGTAAAATATAGAAAAACATTAGTTAAAAGTGTAGAAAAACATTAGGTTAAAATATAGAAAAACATTAGGTTAAAATTTAGAAAAACATTAGGTTAAAATATAGAAAAATATTAGGTTATGAGGTAAACATGTAAAAAGATATTAGTAAAAAATGTAGCAAACTTTTAGGGAACATTATTCAGTTTCTAACATAACCTGATGGATCTAGAGGTGAAACAATAATATCTTATGGTGAAATTAATTTTGACATTAAATACACCTTCTAACATAACCTTATGTTAACTACAATCATAACCCATACCACATTCTAACCATAACATAGGCCCTCTACTAACCGAATGAACCACACTTAGATATTGATGATGTCCATTTTAACAACTAGTTATTGTTAGGTAATAATGATTCTTACATTACCAAATGACACATAATGACTTCATGATACATTTCTAGGTATTTTTATCCATATATATGTTAAGGGGACCTAGGGACTCCTACTAGGTCATTACGTTTGTTATAGGTTGTAATAGGTATTCATGTGTTTACTAGCACATAATAGGTATTGTTAGGTAATAATGAGTCTTACATTACCAAACAACACATTACTTGATCACTTATGTCAACTGCATTTTTCAATACGTTATTCATACATGTGTGTCTTAAGGGGACATAGGAGTCGTAATAGGTCATACTATTTTTTATAGGTTCTAATAAATCTTAATATGTATTATTAGGATATAATAGGTCTTATTAGGTAATGATGATTCTTACATTACCATATGACACATAACGACCTCATGATACATTTTTAGGTATTTTTATCCATATATATGTTAAGGGGACCTAGGGACTCCTACTAGGTCATTACGGCTGTTATAGGTTGTAATAGGTATTCATATGTTTACTAGCACATAATAGGTATTGTCAGGTAATAATGAGTCTTACATTACCAAACAACACATTACTTGATCACTTATGTCAACTGCATTTTTCAATACGTTATCCATACATGTGTGTCTTAAGGGGACATAGGAGTCATAATAGGTCATACTATTTTTTATAGGTTCTAATAAATCTTAATATGTATTATTAGGATATAATAGGTCTTATTAGGTAATGATGATTCTTACATTACCATATGACACATAACGACCTCATGATACATTTTTAGGTATTTTTATCCATATATATGTTAAGGGGACCTAGGGACTCCTACTAGGTCATTACGTCAGTTATAGGTTGTAATAGGTATTCATATGTTTACTAGCACATAATAGGTATTGTTAGGTAATAATGAGTCTTGCATTACCAAACAACACATTACTTGATCACTTATGTCAATTGCATTTTTCAATACGTTATCCATACATGTGTGTCTTAAGGGGACATAGGAGTCGTAATAGCTCATACTATTTTTTATAGGTTCTAATAAATCTTAATATGTATTATTAGGATATAATAGGTCTTATTAGGTAATGATTATTCTTACATTACCAAATGACACATAACGACCTCATGATACATTTTTAGGTATTTTTATCCATATATATGTTAAGGGGACCTAGGGACTCCTACTAGGTCATTATGTTTGTTATAGGTTGTAATAGGTATTCATATGTTTACTAGCACATAATACGTATTGTCAGGTAATAATGAGCCTTACATTACCAAACAACACATTACTTGATCACTTATGTCAATTACATTTTTCAATACGTTATCCATACATGTGTGTCTTAAGGGGACATAGGAGTCGTAACAGGTCATACTATTTTTTATAGGTTCTAATAAATCTTAATATGTATTATTAGGATATAATAGGTCTTATTAGGTAATGATGATTCTTACATTACCAAATGACACATAACGACCTCATGATACATTTTTAGGTATTTTTATCCATATATATGTTAAGGGGACCTAGGGACTCCTACTAGGTCATTACGTCTGTTATAGGTTGTAATAGGTATTCATATGTTTACTAGCACATAATAGGTATTGTCAGGTAATAATGAGTCTTACATTACCAAACAACACATTAAGATCACTTATGTCAACTGCGTTTTTCAATACGTTATCCATACATGTGTGTCTTAAGGGGACATAGGAGTTGTAATAGGTCATACTATTTTTTATAGGTTCTAATAAATCTTAATATGTATTATTAGGATATAATAGGTCTTATTAGGTAATGATGATTCTTACATTATCAAATGACACATAACGACCTCATGATACATTTCTAGGTATTTTTATCCATATATATGTTAAGGGGACCTAGGGACTCCTACTAGGTCATTACGTCTGTTATAGGTTGTAATAGGTATTCATATGTTTAAACTAGCACATAATAGACTGACCTTACTATCAACCTTAATAAAACTATATCCCATTTACTTTATTAACATTCTTAACTCTAATTCAAACTAGTAAATTAAGTCATGAGTTCTAAATTTTAAATTAACATTTGCTAACTAAACTCATTTACTTATCTAGTAACAAATTTTTCTATCCCTATGTCCTAACTCTCATCTACACTCCCCATAATCATCAAAGCATTTACATCAAAATTTAGATTTTAGTCAAGAATTATATTTTTTTATTACATGTATGTACATGTGTGCACTTAGTTATCATTTAATCAAGAAATTTTATTTTATTTTTATTGCATATACATGTACATGTACGAATATTTATTTTTCACATTTGCATGAGCACGTTACAATGTACATTAGATATGGTCTCTAAGATAATTTGTTTTAAAATACATATGTATGTTACATGATTGTTCATTTAGCACCATACATTTAATGTTGTGTATTTATATGTACATGTGTTTCAAATTAAATTTAACTTTTAATTATTTTAATTTAAATAGACTTGTATGTTTATATTTGTATATATATGCATGTGCAGATCTCTAGATATTTATCACTCAGATTGTAGCTTCACATTCATATTCTTATATTTATTTTCATATATACATTATGGCATCCGGTTCTGGGGATCGTGCTCCTGCATCCTTAGGGGATGCCAGTGTTTGTGGTGGGGGTCAGAGTGCTAAGTCTGGTATAGCACGTAGATCGACCTCCGCCCATGATAGACAACAGTTATTTAGAGATACAGTGGCAAGATTATCTCGTGCTATGCAGGTTTTGGATAGCTTGCTTTCCTCTTCTACCACCCTCCCTAATAGGGAGAAGGTCATAGCGATGCGAGAGGAGTTATTGCGTACGATTCAGACAGTTGAATCATACAACCCTTTTGATGATATGAGCATTGAGACATTTTATTCTTCTTTATCTCACAGTGTCACTGGCACTGTGAAGTACACACAGATTGATATTGAGGTTTCCATCGGCATGGTGAAAACCATGTTTCCATCTTATGCAGATTGTCGCAGAGTCAGAGGCTACTCTGCAATGAAGTGTATTGATCCACTCGTCGCACCATTGATGTATCCTCATTGGTTGGCTACTCATCATAGATGGCCACAGAAGGATGAGTTCCCCCTATATTTTTGCAAACAATTGTTTGCAGAATTTCATTTACACTATGATGTTGACTATACAGATTATCCAAGGCATTTTGGACAGGGTCAGGGGAGACTTTATGATAGATTTAGACCTGTGGACACTCCTACGCCCATTAACAAACGGGCAATGGTGGGTCCAAACCTTTTGGTTATACCGAGAGGTCCACAGATGGCTACTGCAGGTGAGAGTGTTCCTGATGACACAATTAGGACACAGATTTTTTCGAGCATCGCCACCATCGCCACACAGGTACACGAGATTTCTTCTGATTGATGTAGTCAATATATGCTACAGTCTCGAGGTACCACTCCCACAGCTGTATCATCTAGCACACCTGTTGATGATGATTATGGAGTTGTAAACATACCTTCTCCTATAGACATTTCTACAGTCTTAGAGGTGGATGCATTGCATCGTTTGGCATCATATTTAGCATCTAATCTTTTAAATGCATATCAAGCATTATCTACACTCTCAGGGATTCCACTTCGTGACATGAGCTCTCAGATTAGACATATTTTGTCACATACAGCAGTCCCAGAGGAGTCACAAAGGTAGGAGGACATTCCTGCACCTTCTACTACTCCTACTGCTACACAGGCCCAGGCTACAACACCAGCCCCAGCTACTCAGGACCCTACAGCACCCCCCCTACTCAGGATCTTAGTGGCACCATACAGCCTGGTCTATTTACTTCCATGCTTTCAGATCAGGGCCGCACTATTGACTTGGATGCTGATACTATTTTTTCATTACATGATTCAGATATCAGTCAGATCGGCAGAGCATTACATAATGCTACGGTAAATATCTCTATATGTTTAGATTTATTTTTCTTATAGTAAATAATATGTCTATATGTTTAAATTAATGTATATGTGTGTGTTTGTGTATGTGTTATAGGGTTTGAGTGATAGTATCTTACGTTTTGCTGATCTGCAGACACCGACAGATCCTACACGTCGTGAGTCCTAGGTATGTTACAATATATATATATATATATATATATATATATATATATATATATATATATATATATATATATATATATA
Organism: Cupressus sempervirens; assembly: GCA_028749045.1. Taxonomy (NCBI): domain Eukaryota; kingdom Viridiplantae; phylum Streptophyta; class Pinopsida; order Cupressales; family Cupressaceae; genus Cupressus; species Cupressus sempervirens. The sequence continues at coordinate 540,593,697 of CM053793.1, forward strand.
TATATATATATATATATATATATATATATATATATATATATATATATATATATATATATATATATATATATATATATATATATATATATATATATATATATATATATATATGATTTTTATACATGTAGATCTTGATATAATTTGTCTGTACACATAATTAAATGGCTCACTTGTTATCATTTGACACAGGGTTGAGATGCAGCTGACAGACCCTTTTGGGGACAAGGCCCAGGATCAGGAGGGGGGATGTAGCTAATTAGATCATATGTGGCCTTTTATTTTATTACACACATGTTATGTCTAGATACATATTTATATGGACAATTTGATGTTTTATATGTTATTTCCATATGCATACATTTTATATCCAGACACTTTGATGTCTTATATGTTATTTTCAGATACATGTTTTATATGGACACTTTGATGTTTTATATGTTATTTCTAGATACGTGTTTATATCATGGACACTGAATGATGTTTTATATGTTATTTTGAGATACATGCTTATATGAAGATTTTGATGTTTTATATATGTTATTTCCAGACATTTGATCTACATGATCTATTTTTATACATTTAATATGGGTACATTATATTCTCCAGATATATGCACATGTATGTTATTGATCTTTTAATGTAGACGTCTATTTTATTGATCTTTTGATGTCTTCATCTTTTATGTAACTTATGTATGTGTTATGCACATGTTTCTATATGTTATTCATATTTTCAATATTCAAGTTTACATGTATATGTATAGTTATTCATCTTAATGCCTTAATCTAAATGTAATTAACTATATAATTTTAATGGTCGATGTACATAACAATATAACATATATTTAATGACATGTCTTAATTAACTGTATAATTAACTATATTTAGTCTAATTATATTTAATGTAGATCATGTATTAACTATATTTAATGACATGCCTTAATTAACTATAATTAACTATATTAAATCTAATTATATTTAATGTCTTAATAATTAAGTCTATTTAATGACATGCCTTAATTAACTATAATTAACTATATTTAACCTAATTAACTATAACTAACTATATTTAATCCTATTAACTATATTTAATCTAATTATATTTAATGTCTTACTAATTAACTCTATTTAATGACTTAATTAACTCTATTTAATGACATTCCTTAATTAACTATAATTAACTATATTTAACCTTTAAATTAATTATATTTAATCTAATTATATTTAATGTCTTAATAATTAACTCTATTTAATGACTTAATTAACTGTATTTAATGACATACATTCTTAATTAACTATAATTAACAACATTTAATTAATAAAATATAATGTACTTGTAATTTAAAATATAATGTACCTGGTCTTAAATGAGATATCCATGTCGAATTTAAATAAAAATAACAATACATGTCTAATTTTGCATATGCAAGATAAATGATCCAATGTACAAAAATTTATATAAAACAAATATCCTATCAATATTAAATATGAAAGTATAAGAGCTGTACAGGCATAACTCAACTAGAACTCCACAATAAGTACATAGGTAAACTAGAGCTCCACAAACAATGTATTGTTAGGATTCTCTCTACTTTTTATTATCTCTAGAAGTTTTTCATGTTCTTCAATAGGAAATTTCCACTTTTGATTTCCATGACGTCCTTTTCTTTGTACTGCTTCAAATTGTAATTTGGTTGCTATAACATGGTTACTATAGTGAAAAACCTTTTCTCCAGGCTTGTATTCAATAAATTCAATACCACTACCAATTACCCTTGTTTGTTGATAATATGTTCCTTCAATAACAACCGATCCAATTGGATATGACTGTTCATCAGCATCTATAGTTCCTTCTAGCAACTTGTGTTTTGCTTTTGTGCATCTTAAAAGATAATAGTCCACATTTTCTGCATTATTTGGTAAGGCTTGAACTGCAAAAATATCTCCTGCATGTATATAAAAAGAGAAATATAAATTAATTTTAAAACAAATATACATGTATATTAATTTATATATATGTATATATGCACACAAACCTGCCACAACTAAATCAGAAATGCGCTCATAATCAGTTGAATATACAGGATCATGAATGTCAATGTCAATGTCAACATCTTCAAAAGGAGGCTTTCTAACTATCTCCTTCAAATCCCAATGTGAAACATATCCATTCTCGATATTTTCACATGCACTCACTACATTGTCCTTAATGCAGTCATCACAAAAACATGTTTTCTCTCTTACTTTAAGTACTGGAGGTTTATGGTTTCCTGTAGTCATCACTTGATGTAAACTTCTAATTCCAGGAATCGTTTGACAATTGTAAGGATTAGATCGATCTATATCTGTTAAAAATACAAAAACTAATTGTCATATTTCAAAATAAATATTTAATTAAAAACTCAACTTGATTTGAAAAAGACATTAAAAATAAATTTATAACTTAGTTCACCTTTCACCTCCCAAAAGTAAGGCTTATTGTATTCAGTATCTCGAGTAGCAAAATGAACTTTGCACCATTCAACAATTTGATTTGCGCTCTCTATCCTATTCCCTGTATGTACATAAAATATGCATGTATATAAAATTTAAAATATATGCTATTAGAGTATTAAACATGTACATTTAAAAAATGCATATATTTACCTGCAAGTTCATGTTATCGAAGAGCATGTTTTATACATGCTCCTGCTCCATCATGCTCCCCTTTTCTGTGTCCACTTTCAAATAAATTCCATAAAAACTTAACATTGGTTCTAGCATGTTGCATTGCTAACCAATTAAATGCTTTTGCAGATTTGAATTGTCCTGTGAACGTGAAACATGATAAGTATCTACAATTATCCAAGTACATATATTAAATAGAAATAGACATGTCCAAATAAATACAAGTTAAAATAAAGTTAAATAAATGTATAACTATTTTGTGTATACTAACCTGCACATCCATCAGACCAACTCCAGTGCTCTGAAACATTTATTCCACGATTTCTGAGATCTTCAAAGAACATTGCAAAACAATGAGCCACATAACTCCTGTCATGAACTTTATCATCACTAATATAGAAATGAACCTCTTTGATGATGATGCGTTCATTTTCATCCAATCTTTCTATCTGATCCACCTCAAATTGTGCATGTCTATAGGTCACTTGCACAAATATTGCAACTTGTTCAGAATGATAATATTGGCTTTGGAGCTCTATATGAGGTGCAAATGTATAATTCTCAGAAAAATTTACAATTGAAAGTATACAACCAGGTGGAAAACAATTTTTGGAATCACGAAACTATTTAGCTTGCCATCGTGCACCATGGCAATGTTGGATATGTGGATATATCAATGGACAGAACTTGGCCATGAACTCATCATAATGCAATTCACTCTCCTTCAATACAATTTTTTTGGATTCATCCCCTCTATTATTTTGGTATGTCTCATATTCATATCTCATCCATGAAACTGGTGCGGATTCATTAATATTCTCAACTTGCATAATTTGATAAAATTTGTGTAAATCTGCACAAACTTCACACTGATTTTTGATGCATTGCACTTTGAATTCATCTGAATCTTCTAATTTATCACATAATATGGACCTCACAAATTGTGTTGTACTGCTAGGGATGACCAAATTAGGATCAAGTATTGCCATAACTTTTTTAAATGATTGCAAGTGTAGACCAAATTCAACATGATTTCTACAACAACAAGTTTCTTGCATCTTATTTATGAGTACAAAGGAAGGACGTAAACTCTCAAATATTCTCTGAAATATTTTGACATTTGAAAATTCTAGTTTGAATGCTTCAAAAAGTTCACTTTGAGTTATATCTATGAAATGTTTTGGATGTTCAATTTTGGCCCCTGTTTCTTGATCTTTAATTTGTATAGTATCACGCCTGTTGGAAGAAACACGAGAATGTGTGGTCCAAAATTCAATAACTTGTCTTTTTACTTCTTCAGGTCTTTTCGAGGAACTCTACAAATATTCACCTAGTTATTCTCAATGTTATCATCTAGCATATTTCTCCTCTTGATGTATCTCTGGACAGTTCTTCTAGAGATATGTAGTACATCAAAAATTGCACATACCTATTTTCTATGTGTCAGTTTTCTACTAGATATAGCAGTCATCAATGCTCTACATGCATTACTCAAATCACCTCCTCGAGTTGTGTTGTCAATTTTGTTATAAGCATTTTGCAAATTTTCAACTATTGTTTTATTAATATTATGAGCATGGCTTTTCCTATTATCAACACCCAACAACTCTAAGACAGGTCTCATATCTCTTCTCCTAAATAACTTGACAAATAATTGTGCTTGTCCAAATATACTTTTATCCTTGAAATATTCATCCCACATGTTCTGACAATGCTTTTTGATAGTGTTATCATTTATCATATCTTTAGATGGAATTTGGTTAAAAAGTAGTTCTTCATCCAAATCCATCAAATTTTTTATGCTTTCTAATTTGTCTCTATCAATAGAACTATCAATTTCTTCCTCTTCATTACTTTCATTTTCTTTATGAATCTCATCATGTTCAGGAATTTCAGTAGGTTGGTTTTGAGCATGTTTTGTATGGCCTTTCATTTTGTCATCTCTTTTTCTATCATATTTCCTTGATCTTTTCCTTTTACTACCCATTGAATAATTCAACCTATAGAAAAAATAAAAAATAAAAAAAAATTAGATTTCACTAAATATTAGCTAATGGTTCAATATATAATACATAAAAATAAAAATAATTAGAAGAGAAAAAAAGCACCTTCAAAATATTCGATCCTTTGCAATATTGATTAAATCCGCAAAATATTTGTTGAAAATTGCTTCAAAATTAATTGTTTTTTGCAAATCTTCTTCCAATTTTCGTTGTCCCTGTATATTTAATTATTTAAAAAAGATAAAACAAAATTTTTTTTTATATCAAAAAGTCACACTAACCGCTAGCGGTTTCTCAAGCCGATTAGGGGTTTCGGTCAGAACTGTTCCGGCCGAAACCGTTATGGCCGAAATTGTTTCGGCCGTAACTATCTATGTGGTAGCTTATGTGGCAGCCAAACAAGCAAAAATTAGAACTTCTATAAACATCTCACTTTGAAGGCCAATTTGACCTACTAAATTGAAGTATTTTTTAAAACTAAAAATATACTTTTGTAGTTCTCGGAGTCACGATTATGATTGTATAATTTTTTTAAAGTTTTGATTGTGAATAATATGTTATAATTTAAAAATATTACAAGTAGGTATCTTAAGATTCAAGAAGATGTCTATTCAAAAATAAGAAAAAAATAGTAAATCATGTTAAATTTTATTTTTATTTTAATGGTGCACTAGAGGAGAGAGTCTTCTTCAAGAATATGTAATTTTTTTTTAAAAATATGTAGATTTGATGGAAAAAGTTTGACGGGAGAAAAAAACTGTCTATTTCTGATAACTTTGACTTTGACCAGTTATAACTTCAAAAATATTAGCCGAATTTCAATTTTTCTTTTTCGGTGCACCAGGTATACATGTTAACTCTAACATATTCCAAAATCAAACCAAAATATGAACATTTGCATATATTTGTTTGACGGGAAAAAAACTCTATATTTTTAGTATTTTTAAAAAATTAAAAAATACACTTTAAAAATTCAAAAATAAATAAAATTTTCACTCAATTTTTTTAAAAAAAATTATAGACATAAACTTCATCCAATTTTACACATTTCATTAGTTTACATCGTCTTCAAATTCTAAGCACAAATGCCACTTTTATTTCGTTAAAGTTGAAGACTTTAAATTCTGATATCACTTCTTCTTTATAAAAGGTGACACAGGTTTATGCTTTTACCCAACTTACTAGCATACTTCCTTGATAAGTTTCTAGATTTTGTATTGGCATCCCTTTATCCTCTTCGAGGTTTTTTCTAATCAAATTTAGGACTTATTAAGAGTCATTCTTCAAATCCCCTCTTTCTCTTGTATTGAATGGCTCGAAGAGAAATTATTGAACTTGCTTAGTCTTGTTTGCATTATTATCATTTATATCATTTTTCCCCTAAATGACAATTATAAAGAGTTTGGACATATTTCCAGTAGTTGTAAGAATACAAGAGCTAGCTCAAAAAATGGAAGATGAATATAATAATTACTTCTAATGGTTTAGAAAAATAGAGAATCAAATTACAATGAGTTAGTTATACTAAATACTAGTGCAAGTGCCTCATCCTCCAAAAATTAATCTTGTCCATCAAAATTAGGAAGAGGTTCAAGGAGAACCTTCTTTGCCCCCATTGCCAAGGTGTTTCTTGTTGTAGTTTTTGAATGACATGTATTGACAACATAAAATGTATATTTTGACAAATTGCATATGTATTGTATGGGTGATTGATAAGAAATTTTTGGAAGTAAAATCCTAATCATAACAAGCAATTTAAATATCATTTTTTGTAACTCTTTTTGTATTATGTGTAGAAGGGATCTTGTAGTAAAGAAAAAGGAAAGACAAAATCTCGGTGCTTTGTACATAAGGGGTATATATGGAATCAAATATGATCAAAGGCGAGTCTAGAAATAATGTAAAGGTTGGTTAGGTACAACTAGATGAATTTAATCACATTAAAATTAAGTCAATTGAAGTTGGTTTCATGATAGATGATTTTTAAAAATTCATAAATTTTTGGAGCATTTTGGGTTGGATATTTGGAGTGAGTTTTGATGGTTTTTTCAATTAAGATACCATTAAGTTTATTTTAAGTCATATTCAAAGTGATTGTATGGTATTAAACAAAGCCTATTATATTATGAAGGAAGTTATATCTTCTATGATAGGCATTTGTAGTATTGGACTTGTTCCATTGATGAAGTCAATAAAGAACAAAGAGGTTAATGTCCTAATTGCTATCATGGGAGATTAGAGATAATTGTAAATTGATGATATTGTTAGTGGGTATGTGTAGGATCATGGTATGTCAAAAAGTGGTGATGTGAAAAAAATCCTCTCTTCACTCATCAAGAAGTGCACTAAAAAGATTGTTGATTTTTAAGTAGGTCTAGCTGTCAGTACACTTGGCCAAAGAAAAAACCATACCACACACCTAAGCAGATATTTAAAAATATTAGATATATGATATTATTGGATATCCAAAAATATTAGATATATGATATTATTGAATATCTAATATTTGTGAGTAGATGCAGTAGACAATCGAAGACTTGAACTTGACATGACTATTTTTTGCTATTTATTAATTGAATTAGAAAATCAAATTTATTGGTTTTTTATTTTTAATTTTTTTTATTAATGCCTAAAAACGGTCATTTCAAGTGCAAATATTCAGTTGTATAGACACCTCCCTTATCATCAACACAGGAAAGAAGAATTTGCACAAAAATCTAAAATAAAATGATAATAATTCAACTAGATTTTTAAATATATTTCCAAAAAAATTCCCTTGTAATTACAATTTTTCAATCTTCCATGCATCTCTTGTTCTTTAGACTAACGTGACCTAGATTTTATAAAAGAAAAAAATATTTAGTACAAGAAGATTTTTTATCCTCCTAAGTTTATTTCATAGTTTCTTTAAGTCTTCCTTTTTTAATTCTATATTATTTTTTAGAGATATAGTGCATGAGTGAGCCATGACACATTGACAACTATCCATTTAAAGCCCTTGGTAGAAATTCCTCCTTTACTACAATTTGAAATTTTATACAATGCCTTAATTTCTATAAATGCACGGTTTGAAAGTCATGAAAATGTTGGACTTGGCAAGTCCACTTGGCATGAGTAATGGTAATAAGTAATAATAAGTGTGTGTTTTTATTGGCAATGGGTCAGAGAGGTTGCAAGCTTGTGCAACCATTGGTAGAAGAGTATATTGGTCATCTAAATGAGTGGTGACATAGTCAAAGTCTTGACAAGAAATAGGTTATGCATGAAATGGATCAAGGATCGAACATGAAGATTCATTAATGATGTGACAAGATAAAAGGATAGTTGGAGTTGATGTAATATGCATATAGGTGAAAGAGGTAAAAGGATGCAAGGAAAGAGATTACATATAGGTTTGTAGAGAGACTACCAGGTCTACTAGTCTAGACTCTACTAGTAGGTTTCACACATTTTCTATGAACTCAAGTATGAATTTTAAATTTGAAATTGACAAGGATTTTTTTTATGTAACTACATATGAACATTGTAGAGTATATAAATGCACTCAAACATAATTAAATAAGTTTTTTCTTCCAAGATAGTTATTGTGGTTGGGTTGTTCAAGTTGTTCATAGAAAAAGTGTAGACAACTAAAGAACACATTTCGAGAGAAAATAGTGAAATAGCATATAGGTTGTTCTGAGCAATGAGATGGAAGTGAGGCTAGCGAGCTCATGAGAAAAGATTAGAAAGGAAGAAAATTGATGCATCTTCTAGAATATGCAATTTAGATCTACAAGGCAAGACATATCTAATCATTGATCATTTACTTCGATTTCTTGCTTACCATTGCATCTAGTTGTAAGCCTTTCACAGGGAAAGCTTCAGTAGAAATATTTTTTCAATCCTAATAGATTACAAACAAACCTAACAAGATGTGTCCCTAGAAGGAACAATTGTAGCTAGTAATAGGGAAACCCTTTACATGCATTATAAGGGCTAGTGGGTGTATTACTCCCACCATGGTTTTCATTCTCTCATTAAGGATTTCTACGTACAAAATCATGTGTATTTATGGATGCATTTTTTTCTGAGTCTTTATGCTTCTATTTCACTATTTTCATTATTAGATTACTATTGAAGCAACTAGTGTCTAGAATATATATTGTGATAGCTCAATTTACTAGTAGAAATGTTTGTAGTGATTCGCCACCTCTAAATTCAGCACGAGGACAACAGAAAATGACAATACTTAACATTTGTTCGTTTGAAGAAAAAGGGAAAATCTCTAATGGAAGTATAACCCAACTTTATAAAACAGGAAAATGAACAACCCAACTTAAAAGAATGTAACATATAAACTTGTCTAGTGATCATATTTAGCTAAAGATGGTACCTAATATAGGTAGTGATGCAAAATTATGCATTTCCCTAGATTTAACTCATATATCTTTTAGTATGCACATAAACATGAATTTGGGTAGCCAAACCATAAGAAAGAATTTGGGTACATAGTGTTCATTTATGGGTTTTTTCTTGGGAAGCTAATTGTTCAGCTCTCAACTACTTCATTTAATTGTTCACCTCACTTTTAGAATTATACACAATTTTTTTGGAAAACTTTTGTATGCATTAATTTTGAAAAAAACTATAATTTAAAATTATAACTATAATATTCAAGTGTGTGTGTGTGTGTGTGTGTGTGTGTGTGTGTGTATAAAATTCATTATTTTCTTTTATTATTACTAAATTAGTCTCTTGCTGACAAATATCACTAGTCTCCATAAAAAAAATCTCATATTTCCAACTATTAAATCAAGTACCTACTGATTTTGAATTCACTATTTTGTAATGTTTGTATATTGATGTTCCAGAAACATATATAGAAAACCAGACATTATGATTTTTTCGTGTGACAACATGACAGATAGGTACATGGATGTTGATGTTCCACATGGCCAATGTACCGGGATTCTCTATCGCATGTTTCTAATCCACAAATTCTTTGTTGAGGCCCATTAATCTAGGGGAACAAGAAAGAGGGGGTATATGCAATTAGGGATTTTGAGAGTGGAGAGAATAATGTTGTCTTTTATGAGATTGTCCTGGACTGAGGTCTGGTTTTCCTATGAGTAAACGAATTGGTAGAAGCCATTTGCATTGCAATTGGGGAAGAGAAGGGGATTGGATTATAGGTGGAGAAAAGTAGGTTCAAATTGAAGGACTGTGTGCATTGCAGCCATGAGAACTAGCTCCCTGTATCAAGAACCATCTTTTGGGTCTATGGTGGGCTATCCATTTGGATTTTCGAAAATTTTGCTTTAAACTATGGCATTCTTTCTGATCATGCCTCGACGTCACTGCAACAGAGCATGTTGATTTAAATAATTTCTTTTTTATAAATCCCTTCAACAAGAATGCAATATTGAAAAGAGCCTTCATATATATTTTTTGGGCCAAGCACAGATTCGGTGGGCGAATGAATTAATTTTTTGATATGAAATGAAAATTTTGAACAAACATTGTTGCAACAACTGATTAGGCAACCTCTCCTTCCTATTGATCTCTATGTGGAAGGCATGACTAAAGACCAAGAGTAAAGAACTAGATTTAGCAATGAAGGGAAAATTTTGACTTTTGGTCAAGCACTTTGTGTTTGAGGCAGTGATAATAAAGTGATCATTTTGAGGAAATTTCTAGAGTACAATTTCTCATAATTTTTGGAGTTAGTAAATTATTTTTACCCCTAGAAAAATATGATTCAACCAATCAAAAATTAAGAATTAATTTCTAAAAATTAATTTTAAAATAAATCATTTTGAAACTTTAGAAATAAAGTGACTATGGTCATAAACATTAATTATGAACCTCGTCTGGGAACATCAGTTCCCTGCCTTATAGATAAGGCAGGGACTAACAACTAAAATTTAATTTAATTAGTGATCATAGTTAATTTTGTGAAGTTTGAAGGTAATGGAGATGAATACTATGGCATGCATAATATTTGTAAGGGGTTAAAATGTATTGATTCATTGTTGGTTTGTTTTGATAACTAGAAAAATTGGACAAACAATCTAATATTTCTTTCTACACAAATATCAAATAGGATATGAGAGACCCTTCAATATTAAATAACCTTGGATAGAAATACATACATAAAGTCAACCTAAAAATAATAGTTAGACCCCAATAATGTTCGTACCCACTAGAGGTATCAAATGATATCAAAATTATTTGATTTTGTTGTTCTTGTATGCTAATTAGCTACTTAAAGATAAAGTTTCAACTTCTCACCAATAACAATCCACTTTGTATAATATGTTACTTACTACTATGTATAAATTGAACTAGTATTGGAGTTCCTAGCGTCTAGTATTAGATGACACCTTTTTTGGCCACTTTTTGACCTATGCACATGTAATAGCTTCTATAGAGTGGATCATTATTGGTGAGAGGTTGGAATCTTAGCTTTAAGCAGTTAAGCCACATACAAGAACAACAACTAAAAGTGGATAATTTTGACATCATTTGATACCTCAATTGAACACACAAACATAATTATAGCATAATCCTACACTATTAACATCAACAAACTTTTACAATTGATTTCATTACAATTTTTTAAAAAAAACCTATTAACATATATATACACACACACTAAATGGTGCTCATTCTTGTCATGCCCAAATTACGAGGGCAAAAACACACCAAATTTTTTTTGTTTAAAGATAATAATTAAACTTACTAGGTTCACTAGGGTACAAGAGTTTGATCTGCAAGTGGAGGAATATGTTTACTATATCATCAAAAGATTATAGATAAACGAAGGAATACATCACTAAAATTAATCTCTTGTTATTAGATCAATATTGATATTTGTTTCAGTAATACATGACTTTTACATTGTTTTATTTAAAAACATTGAGTAACAATTTAAATAATCACCAAACTAACTACTTTTGAAGAATTTGAACTCAAAAGAACTACTAATTAAAATAACGTTACATTCTTTGATAAACTTTAATTAACATTTCAATCTTATATAAATCTATAATATAATAGAGTTAAAAAAAAATATTCCTTATTATAACACCTAATTAATTAAACTAAAATACGATGATACCTGGATACAAAACAAACTATATTACCTATTAATTTAACATATATTCACTACCATAAAAAAAACTAAATTAATCTATAACATTAATTGCATTTATTTCATAACATCTTAGTTCAACTTAAATTAACTTTAAATCTAAACAATCCTTAATTTTAAACTAAATTCATGCAAACTTAATCTTAAATAAATATTAACTAAATACAAAACTTAACTAATTTGAATCTTAATAACACAAATAACTTACAATAATTATTAACTAAACAAAACTTTACTAAATTAATTCCTAAAAAGAACCCATCGATTTCTAACATCAAACAAACTTAATCTACCTACCCCTAATAACTACTAACTCCCCTTCCCAAGCAATAAGACGCCTACATTGTCCTTTGTACAGCTGGCAGGGCTTCCCCCACCCCTCTCCCCCCCACTGTGCATGGCAAAGCCTCTCATAGACCAGGCACTTAAGGGAAAAGGCGGAAAAGTTTAAAACAAACAATTTTTTTTTTCATATCCCATCAACCAGAATCCCATCCCAATTAATATTTGATGCCATCCACCCAAGTAGAAGAGGAAAAAGGTGGGGTGATGTCACCCATTAAATGTTTTATTTGACTTTGTTTTAAACTTTCTCATGCCCTTCCTAAGAGCTGGTGCCAAGGGGGAACAAGGTAGTTAATGCTTAAAGTTAAATTGGTAGGAATAGATATCAGTTTAGCTAAGATATTTGTGATGATATAACTTATTTAAATTTTGTAAATTTAGTTGTTGAATTTTTTTTTATAACAAATGTTTTTTTTTTTAAAAGGCATCTCTGAAGAATATTCTATGTTGCACCAAGGGATTAAAATTGTCTCCCCATACAATTTTCAGAGAGAAAAATGCTCCTCGGAGTGTCCATTTTTTTTTTGTCGAGCCATTTTTTTTAAGTGTCAACTTTTGTCTTGCAAATTGATTTTATAACAAGAGATGTATTTTTTTTTACAATTTTGGATTTACCATTTGCATAGATTAACAAGATGATTGAACAATTTGTTTTATCAACAAAGAGAGATTTATTGTATCTCCTAATACATATGAAATTGTATTGAAATTTCAACATAACAAAATTCTTTCTTTTTTTCTTAACACAATAAAAACTTGAGAATTGCATAGTTTGAAAACATCAACATTTAAACTATTCTTCCACACACTTATACATAGATTGAAATAACACATGATACAATGCAAGGAGGTTTTCTCAATCTTTTCTCTCTCTTAATTAACCTGGTTCAAGGCTCCATCGGGAAAGAACCAGTAAAAAATCTCAACGTCTTTGCCAATTACATCAAAATTTAAAATACATCTTTACAAAAAGTTACAATTCAATTGAATTATCTTCTAAAGCTTTCACAAGAGATCTTTTCCAATGTCTTCAATGCATCAAATGAACCATGGGAAAGACAAGAACTAATCCGGAGGTAAAACAACATATATGATGAACAATTCAAGCATGCATTCCCAACTTGATTTTGCATAATAGATTCAACATTGAACCAAAATAAAGGGGAGGTGGATTTTCTCAATAAGAGACGTCAATTACCATACCATAACATAGCCCTTTCGGGGCTAAAATTCAAAAACTTTCGTTCTTCTACAATGCTCTTTCGTGGCCAATATAACAAGAGTATTTATTCCTTCCCTTCTTCAAAAATTCAAATTTTCATACAAGGTATGGGATGACAAGTAGGGGCTCATACACCATACCCTCTTTCCCTCTTCTCATCATGAGAGGAGACTCTACACTATTAAGGTCCAACTAAAGTCCTTCTCCCATACTTGACCACTTCTCCCCTATCCAAAGGTGAGTAATGCCAACACAATCCTCATGAACTCCCCTCAAAATTTCAAAACAAAGCATAAGAATGGCATCCAAGAACAAGTTAAGATCTCTCCCAAAACACCCTCAACACACACAAGCAATAGAAAAATCATCACAATGCCTTATGCATGAATCAAGCATGAACAATAAGAAAAAACAAGATCAAAAGAGTGAAGAACCCTACCTTCACAAAAATTATGGTAAAATGACAAGTTGAGAAGAGTTTATCCTCCATTTCCTTCAATCTTCCACTTCTTTCTAAAATTAGAGATTGGGTAACAACCTCAAAACTTCTCCAAAATGTCTCTAAATATGACCCTAACTCAACTAAATTTTAGAGAACCCCAAAGTGGAGTTTGAGTCACCAACTCATAGAGGAGATAAATCAATTTTCGCAATCAACCAAAAGTAGAGTTTTTGAGTGACCTTAAAAATCAACCAAGGAGGCTAAAGGTGTGAAAACTACTCCCAACTCAAACCTTTACCCTTAAGGTACTTAAATTTAATGTTTTTAGGTCTTAAAAACTTAATAGAACCCAAACAAAAGCTAGGAGAATTTTAAGATTATATAACAACCTTACAAGAAATACCATGCAAATTAGCACAAATTGGCAAGGGGTACAGTTCTGTCTTTTTATTAGATTTTCCGGTTAAATATCTTGCACACTAATTGCACACATCAGTAGTTCAAGAAATCACATGCATATATGTAAATTATGTATCAGAAAAATCATATAAATTTAAAACCTCCATCTTTCTAATAGTCGATTGTTTATCTCATTCTACTCATATTTTCGATCATTAAAATTGCATAATCAAAATGTTAATTCAGCATTCATTTACTTCATCATTATTAATGTTCCTAAAGCATTAAATGACGAAATCAAATAACTGAAATAAAGCATCACACATCATAAAATAGCATAATAATGTTCAATGCATCAAATAATGTCTTGACATATAAAGTCTTGAGTATCAAAATAATAAAATATCAACTAAGCTACGATAGGTCAGGACTACGATAGATCAGAGCGAGGCCTCACAATTCCTAATCCCATATCAGAAGAAAGATTATCTTTCAGCCAAGCCAACAAGCCAATCATCAAAGCAGAACACAAAATAAAATAATGCTGACGATTCTTCCTCCTGCAATATTTTTATTTCCGTGTTTTCTGGTCAAGATTTCTTACCTAACAATTTGGCCCACCAATCAAGCAAAATGGCCCCTCCAACAGCCATTTTTTGGCTCTATTGCGAAAATTTCTGTCACCAGACGTGTGAAACGGCTATCCACTTCATGCGCAACAACAAAAATTGGAGAAGAGGATCAAAATTTCCTGCCGGCTAGAGAAATCTGAGCCAGCAAACAATTGTTTTGATGTTACAGTACGATCAGTACTGATAATTACCTTTCGTAACCACACCGGATCAGGACAGACGCACCGACAAATTCCAATCTATGACCTACGGATCCTAAACATGGAATAAAATACAGAGACGTCTTGCTCGTCCGAACTTGAACGCACACGTTTGAATTTGTCCGTTCATGGAAGTCGTGTTGTGATAAGAAAGAACAATTTTTTGGTGCCCTGTCGCCCTTTCTTTAAATCCTTCAATGGCAGCTCAAAGCCGTAAGGAATCCGCGATTTCAGAGGTAACGAGTTCGAATCCGTGCGGGTGCGATTCAATGGCGAGGGCTTCTAAGAGCAGGTCGGAGGTTCGAAACACAGGCGGGATCATCTCGGAGGAAGAAGCGAAAATCAAAGCAGAACTAGCGGGAGAGATCGAAAAGGCGCTCCAGAAGGAAATCGAGCAGCAAATCTCGACTCTCACACGCCGCCTGGAGGATCTTCGTCATCAAGCAAAATCTGAAATTCCTGTGAAGAAGCCGAGTTTAACAAAAGGGGTTTTGCCGAGAAGCATTAATGGCGGCGGCGAGCGAAAAATGAAATTCAAGTGGGAGAGCAGTCTGAGATCGGAGTCGTGCGAGAGTGGATCGGTTAAGAGGCGTCCTTGGAATGGTCACCTCTCAGATCTCTCGCCTCCGAGAAATTCTACAGCTAATGGCAAAGAAAATTGCAGGTGTGCAGACAGGCGGAGGAACAGTTTGTGAAACCCTAACCAGAGTTTGAGGAAAACCCTAACCAGAGTTTGTGAAAATCCTAACCAGAGTTTGTGTGCAGTTAAGCAGTTCAAAAGAAACTAACCCCAAACGATGGGTAGGAGATGGTTAGAAGAGTCTAGTGTATGTTGTAAAAATTGTCTTAGGGAAGAAAACCCAATTGATGGTCAATATAGTCTATGCATGCTTGAGGAGGTTACTTGGTGAAGTTTGTAGTTCATAGATAGAGCTTGGATTAAATGGAGCTTGGCTTAAAGAGGCAGCATTTGCCTTCCTTATTGTAACTAGTTATTGTTTGTTTTGTTGGGTGTATGAGAGTTTTTAACATTATTTATAGTTTTTGTTAAGCAATTTGACTAGAACTTATGGTTTGCAATCTTGGGGTACTCTAGTTAGTCTTGTAGATCACATGAAATATTGAGGGTACTACACTCTCAATGTGGTTTGTGAAATGGTTATTTGTGTTATTTATGGTTCAGAGTCTTGGAGTGCTCTAATTAGTCCTCTCGATAGCATGAAATCTTGAGGATATTACACTCAATCTAGTTTGTGAAATGGTTATTTGTGCTACCCATAGTTAACAATCTTGGGGTGCTCTAATTAGTCCTCAGGTCATATGAAATGTTGAGGCTATTACACATTAAATGTGAATTGTGAAATGGTTATTTGTACTACCCATGGTTCACAATCTTGAGGTGCTCTGATTAGTCCTCTAGGTCATAAAATCTTGAGAATATTATACTTGTGAAATTATTATTTGTGCTAATTGTTTGTCTTTCAAAGATTTAACCAGCCAGAATAGCTTTGGTTGTTTATGCTGAATCATAAATAATATATTTTATTATTTATTTGTATGAGTGTATTGTGATAAACTTTCCAATGTTATGATGTTAAATAAGTCTTTCAGTTTATTTTATTTTATTTGTATTGTGTAAACAATAAGATACAATAATAATTTTAAATATGTTAAATTGGTAAATTTGTTTTCAGTTTTACAAATGAGTATATTTTTATATTATTCAAAGTTAATAAAAGATATATATCATATGATTTGAGTAAATGGCAATTTTAAGACAAGATACATAGCGTTTATTTTTTGTTGATGCAAATGTTTAGTGAAAGCTCGTGATTAGAGTGCTAAGTCTAGTTTGAGTATAAAGAACATATCCTTTGTCGATTCATGTTGTTAGAAAAGAAAAGAAAAACACTACTTATTAGCTAATTAGATCTCACCACCCCAAAACTCTAACAAATTTATAAGGGCTCATGGTAGAGTTAACATAATCCTCTCCCTTGTTGTCTTTCCTCTAGTTAAGGATGTTTGTATGGTCATCTATAGTTAAAGATCGATAAAATACCTCAAAAAAATGAGTTGTTCCTTCTTTGTGGTTACTCTTTAACAACATGCACCTATTCTAACTTGCATCTTAATATAACGTGCAAAATAATATAAACAATTAATGTGCACACAACAAATTCAGAGTCACAAATAGAACAAATAGGATGAATTTGTCTTTAAGCAAAACTCAAAACTAACAAAGGCTAAAAGAGCCAACCTTAGAGACAATAGACTTGCAAGGATGAAGAAAAGGAATGAAATCTTCAAAAAAATGGACCTCGCTTTTGATAGGTGGAGAAAATAGATAGGTTTAAATGTATGGTTCAAGAATGATATCTATTTAATATGCGTTCAAGTTCTCAAGAATATGTCAGATTGGTTTTTAGATGTTTTGTTTTGTTTTATCATTTGTCTTATCGGAAGTGCTACACACAAGGTTCGAAAAAAAATTCCTTGAACAAAAAAATAAAAAGCCTTACTCATTAATGTAGCTGGTTCCAACCAATAAGATTTTTTTTTTTTTTTAAATTGTTTAATTGTAAAAATTTCATTATATATTAAAACTATATGAATGTAATACGATTTTTAAGGGAAGGAAATATTTTAAAAGTGAACCTTGATTTTGAGAGGTTCTATGATTTTAGAACACACTATCTATTTATTACGCAATCAATTTCTCAAGGATATGTACAAGATCTTCTTAGATATTGTTAACTTGCTTGATGGGTTTTTTATTTTATTTTATCACTTGTCTTATCAACAATGGAAGACATGAAGTTTAGGGAAAAAATATTGATTTTATTGAACAAAAAAAAAGACTCACTCTTTATAGGTAGAGCACGAGGCCTATTGTGAAAAGAATAAGGAAAATTAATAGAATGTTCTTTAAAAAGGAAAAAGATGGAAGATTATGAAACCATCAAATAGTAATGATTTTAGAATACAAAATGAAAATTCAACATGCAATTAGTAAAACTCTACTTCTAGTTTCCAATAAAATATAAGATGTCCTATTAAAATGATAGAAATTGCTAGTTGCAAAATCTTATTTGTTATTAAAAAATTATATAATATGTATTGACATGATTAAATAATAAGATTGAAAATTTGTAGTAATAAAAATAAATATCACATTAGCTACTAGTTATAATATTCTTAAAATAAATTTTCTATTTTTAATGAATTAATTAATTTCAATCATCACTCGATTTAGCACATAGTTTTAAAATTGATTATAACTTTAAATTTTCACCTAACATCAGTCATGGTTTAGAATACATAAATTGTTCTATCATTTATTGTAAATATGTAGTCTATAGAATAAATAAAATACTAAATAATTATGCATTTGTAAGTTTAATTATACTCTAAAGTGTATTTACAATAATGTTTCATGCACATAAAAAATAATATAGTTTAAAATATTGAAATTTCAATGTAAAATATATTCATATTTAACAAACTTATTCCATGTTCGGGTTGGATGCCTATGACCCATGTTGTAGCATGGCTATACCATGATCCTGCCAACCTTGGGATCAGTTTATGTATGTATTCTCCATAAAATTTTGGACTCCAAGTCAAATTAGTTTACATGCAAAGACTTTTAATTCAAGACACGGCTATCCTCCATACAAATTGCACCATTGACTAAATTTCAAAAAAACGAAAACACAATGATTTTTTAAAAAAATTTCAGCATTTGATGTTCATAATCTGTATATTATGTGATTGAAAACAACAAAATTTTTGAAAAAATTTTGCTATGTTTTCGTGAATCTGAAAAAGAATCATGTCTGACTTTTTTTTTTTGTCTTTGGTGCATTTTGTCTGGAGATTAGCCATCACCTTTAATTCAATGGATCAATTTAGTAATGAGCAACATGTTAAATGTTTTAATAATTTTTAATAAACAAACGTTTTAATAATTTTTAAGATTTATATTATATTTTTTGATGACTAGTCATTTTCTATTAATAAATATTATACTAGTTAGAATTCACAAAAAAGGGTTAGGGGATACAAGATCACCCTGCGAGAGTTCACATGACCAAAGTTGGAATAAACAACTATTCATCAAAAAAACCTTTAACCAACCCCTCAGGCTGCCAAAACAGTGCCAGCTGTGGTGGGTGGTTCATCATGATCATGGAAACCCCAGTCATCCCTGGGATTGGTAGGTGCGCTGGGAACAGTCCAACCATCAACATCTTCAGGGGCCTGGTCTTCATCTTTAGTATCTGTCTGTGGGGGTGAAATAGCCAACTCTAGGTGAAAAGGCCATTTTTCAGAAGAAACAAGAGGAGCACTAGGAGGGGGAGCCACCAAACCCAAGAACCAAACTAAACCACAATGAGGCAGAGAAGCCGAGCGATGTCGCTAGCCACCATCGCCACTGCTAGGAGAGCGGTGGTGGGAAGCCCACAAGCATGGCATGTGAGAGCAGCAGGCAGAAGAGCTGTGTCCCCGGCAGTGACCCCTGGGCGGAGTATGATCAGTCAAGGCATTAGGAGGCACTCTGGCAACCATACATGGTGCACTACCATAATGCTTGAGTAGCACCTCCACAACCACCTTATTGGCTTAGACTTGAATCTACATCATTACATTGTTACAAATGCATGCTTTAGTGTACATAACAACATTTATGTCAAGAAAAATGTGAGTGAAAAGAACAACATTCCTATCTTTCCACAAAGTAAACAAAATTTCCATCCTATAGGTATGCCAAATTTGGGTAAACTGCCTAGGGAACCTAGAGATAAATTAATATTTCATTATGTGATCGTTAATGTTGATTTTTTTTTATTCTAAGTGATAAATAATTTAAAGTTATTAATTTTTTTATAAATAAATTTTATAATTTATATGTTGGCTAAATTGTGATATAATTTTAAAATTTTATTTAATTTTTAATAATTTAATAGTTGTCGTTAATATGTATTTTTTAAAATATATATAATATTTATTTTTAAAACTTATAAACTATTGAATTTAATATGGATAATGAGCTAATATTTTAAAAACTGAAAACTTGTATATTAACCACATTTTAAACAATAATAAGTTTGATTTTAATAAATTATTAAATATAAAATATTATCATTATAATTAATGTTGATCTATTATTGTTTCTAGTATTATATTCATATTAATAATTTTTTTAAAATATAATTTGTACATATAATTTAAAATAATCATCTTTTTATTTATTTTTATTTTTATATCAACATAACATTAAATTATATTTAACATTAATTTTTTTTACATTTATATTTTAGCCTCACTCCTAATGTTATGTTTTTTTAATGATGTAAATAATTTAAATTCATTAATGATTAAAAAAGTTAAATTTAATTATAATTTTAAAATAAATTAAAGTTTGAACTTATATGATTAAATTATCATTTAATTTGAAAAAAGTATTTCATTCTCTTTAATATTTATTTTCTTAAATATTTATGATATTTTTTATAAAAATTTATAAACAATTGAATTTATTTTAGATAATGCCTTTACTTTTTTATTTTTTTAAAATTCATTGACTACATTTTAATCAATAATAATTTTGATTAGGATTTTTATATTTTATATCAAAAGATCTCATTAAAAAAAAAAAATTATTTGTTTTACCTATTCAAAATGAATTTCATCTTAATTACATTTATAAATATAGAGTTATGTCTAACATTAAATATTTTTACATTTATATTTTACAATAAATTTTTCATTAAAAAATTTTAAATCATCTTTAATATTTTTCTTTTATAGTTTAAAAATATGAAATCATCTTTAGTATTTTTTATTAACTACTTATAATTTAAAAAATTGAAATATTAAAAATACTTTATAAAATAAAAATATTTAATACTTTTTTAAAAATTATTTAATAAATATTTTTAAAATTAAATATTAAAAATATTATAACCTTTAATTTCAAAAAAAATATTATAGCCTTTTAATTGTCTTTAAAAACGAAAACTTTAAATAAATTCTTATTAAACAAGTTATTTACATTTGAACTTAAATTTTGAAATTTTAACTTGAAATAAAAAAACATTAATGGTGCTTTGAACTTTTAAATTTATTTTATAAAAATACATTTGTGTTTTATAAATAATATATTTTTTCAAAGTTAAAAAGTTACAATAGAAATAAATAATCATGCCAAATGCTAATGAACAAATAGTCCTAACAAATGTTGACAAACAATACTGAGAATGATGTATGGATGGCATAGCATCATGGCATGAGACATCTAGCCACAATGAATTTCGTGGTTGGATAACCACTGCCAATTACAAGTGGTCTAACTATAACTTACATTGGACTAATTTGATAGATCTAGGTAGTCGTACAAATAGTAGTTGTGAAAGCTTTGAGAACAAGTCTCTTCCTTCTCCACCCATTTAGACAAGTGAACTCTCCAGAGTACAAGTAGGGCTTTCTCACAT
The DNA here is from genome assembly GCA_028749045.1 of Cupressus sempervirens. Classification (NCBI taxonomy): domain Eukaryota; kingdom Viridiplantae; phylum Streptophyta; class Pinopsida; order Cupressales; family Cupressaceae; genus Cupressus; species Cupressus sempervirens. The sequence goes on from CM053793.1 coordinate 540,615,238, forward strand.
GACAATAAATTTGATCTTATCTTGTACTTTTTCTTCTTCTTACTTTCTATATGAAAAAATTAAAATAGACCCTAGCAAAAATGTTTCTGCCTAATGAGAAAAAATAAATTATGTCTTAAATTTTGATTATAAAAATGTCGTGATATTGCTATCAGGATTTAACTGTGTGATTTTGAGTCAAACTCATTGATCCATTTTTCATGAGTAGTGATTCAACATGAATCCATCTCTCATGAGAATAAATGAAACACTTAACACTCATTGGATCTAGGTGATGCTCACAGGGGTTAAGCACCGGGACTTCCCAGGAGGTCACCCATCCCAGTACTACTCTAGCCTGAGCGCGCTTAATTATGGAGTTTCCTCCATGGTTAAACCCAAAGCTTGCAACCCCATTTGTAAAACCTTCACCAAGTGTTGTGCCTTATGAACCATTCATTAGAGAGCCCCTTAAGCTCATCAATTGATAAGTAGGAGATAATTTCCAAAACAAGTCAAATTGTGATATTGCTATCAAGATTTAACTGTGTGATTTTGAGTCAAACTCATTGACCCATGTTTCATGAGTAGTGATTAAAATTGAATCCATCTCTCATGAGAATAAATGAAACACTTAACACTCATTGGATCTAGGTGATGTTCATAGAGGTGAAGCACCGAGACTTCCCGAGAGGTCACCCATCCTAATACTACTCCAGCCTGAGCGTGCTTAACTACGAAGTTTCCTTCATGGTTAAACCCAAAGCTTGCAACTGCATTTGCAAAACCTTCACCAAGTGTTGTGCCTTATGAACCATTCATTAGAGAGCCCCTTAAGCTCATCAATTGATAAGTAGGAGATAATTTCCACAACAAGTCAAATTGTGATATTGCTATCAGGATTTAACTGTGTGATTTTGAGTCAAACTCATTGACCCATGTTTTATGAGTAGTGATTCAACATGAATCCATCTCTCATGAGAATAAATGAAACACTTAACACTGATTGGATCTAGGTGATGCTCAATTGATGAGCTTAAGGGACTCTCTAATAAATGGTTCATAAGGCACAACGCTTGGTGAAGGTTTTGGAAATGGGGTTGCAAGCTTTGGGTTTAACCATGGAGGAAACTCCATAGTTAAGTGCACTCAGGTTGGAGTAGTACTAGGATGGGTGACCTTTCGGGAAGTCCCTGTGCTTCATCCCTCTGAGCATCACCTAGATCCAATGAATGTTAAGTGTTTCATTTATTCTCATGAGAGATGGATTCATGTTGAATCACTACTCATGAAACATGGGTCAATGAGTTTGAATCAAAATCACACAATTAAATCCTGATAGCAATATCACAATTTGACTTGCTGTGGAAATTATCTCCTACTTATCAATTGATGAGCTTGAGGGGCTCTCCAATGAATGGTTCATAAGGCACAACACTTGGTGAAGGTTTTGCAAATGGGGTTGCAAGCTTTGGGTTTAACCATGGAGGAAACTTCATAGTTAAGCGTGCTCAGGCTAGAGTAGTACTGGGATGGGTGACCTCCTGGGAAGTCCTGATGCTTCACCCCTATGAGCATCACCTAGATCCAATGAGTGTTAAGTGTTTCATTTGTTCTCATGAGAGATGGATTCATGTTGAATCACTACTAATGAAACATGGGTCAATGAGTTTGACTCAAAATCACATAGTTAAATCCTAATAGCAATATCGCAATTTGACTTGCTGTGGAAATTATCTCCTACTTATAAAAATGTAACCATCAAAACATTATAATTAAAAATTATATTTATCATTTCAATTAATTGAGTGGGGTCTAATGAAAACATTTGTTCACTACCTATATAAGGGACAAATAAGAGATGTTAAAGTTATCAAGTCTATTTGTAAGAATTAATTATACTATTGCATTTAGTTGAAAGGAAACATATCAAGATTGTAACACAACAACCTCTACTACCTACTAGTTAGCTATTAAAAATGGAACACATTTCTCCATAGTCAATTTGAGGATTTCTTTTGAATGTCTAACACTTTTTGGTTAGAAAATATCAACTAAAAATAGCAATTAGCTAGAGTGATTTCGAACTCATGGCCAATGAAATTTATTCATTTTTTACACAGTAAAATTTATTGTACAAATTATATTTAATAATATACAAAAAATACATTAAGAGATATTGCCTAAAAATAAATATTAGAACTTATATTGTAAAAGAACAATAGTTGTGAAAGGAAAACCCTAGTTCTACAAAAATGTGGTATTTCTAGGCATAGATAGTAGACATCATAGGCAAAGGCAACACTATCTAAAGAATTTCCATGAAAATCTCACCATTTTTTGTCTAAGAAGCAATCAAAATGTAACAAAAGATATTCAAAACCAAGCTAAATGAATTATCATGGACCCTTATCACCTCCATAAATGAGCTAATGAGATTTGTGCTAAAAAAAATAGTGGCTACTATCTAAGTAATTGACCTTATATTTCTTAAAAGATCGATGATTTAGAAATAAATCTTGCCAAGCTAATCTCACAATTGTGAACTAAATTTACAAATACCTCCTATTAAATACCAAATATTTTATAGTGAACATTAAATGTAATATTGTTAACCTGATGGTCAAATCATTTGTCAATTAGTGTCTAAACACTTAATCATTTGATTGGTTACATTTCTATTGAGCTTCACAGAGTCTACCAAGCTTCACAAGCATAAAGTAGTGTAAGTTGAGCTTCAAAGAGTCTACCGAGCTTCACAGTATTAAATGATCTAATAGTGTCTACCGAGTTATCCATGTTAACCAAGCAAAAAAGAAGGCAGTGTTGACCGAGTTGCAGTGTTAACCGAGCCCTTCAATGTCAACCGATTTCTCCAGTGTTTGCCAAATCATCAGTTCTAACTAAGCTCATGCCTGCTCTGAGTGATGAATGTGGACCAAGCACCAGTTTCAACCCTATGCCAAAGCTTGCCAAGTTGACACTATTGTCGAGTGTCAGAATATCACCTGAGTGGTCTTCAAAATCTGAGTTAAAACATTGTGTTGACTTAGTGAAGATTCTTGAATTTGGTATTGTAGTCAACTCTAGAAGGTAATTATTTGGATTAGTATATATGTAATACATATTTTCATATCCAAATGTGTGAGTAAGAGCAATATAAAATAAGTATGAAAAAGAATTGAAGAGTAAAGACAACAAGAAGTATAAGCAAAAGCAGAGTCTCATCTATCACAGCAAGGTGATCATTTCTACATCAAAGGAATCTCAATGAGGAAACTGAGTTGTAGAGAAGAGATTAGCCACTATTTCATCCTAATAGGTGCATTAGTCAAATCCTTTAATAAGGTGGGCTTAACAGTCTTATGCTAAATCTCCTAATTGAGTGCATAATTCATTGTATTGTATACATCCTTTCACAAGGTGGACCTAATAGTCCTTATTGCTCCTAAAAGGAAAAATCACCAAAAGTGATCATTTGTAAGCCTTAACCAACCAACTTCATACTACAATTCTAAAGCTTGTGGATTTAATCCCCACCCCATCTTTACTTTCTATTTGGAAGGTTTCTGGGTTACCAAATATTGTGTCAAATATTATGAATGTTTTATTGCTTTAACTATTTCATGCATGCAGTTAGATCAAATTAACTTAAAAAGGATTGATTGATAAATTGAAGTTAAAGTTTTATTGATTCCTGATTCACCCCCTAGTCACCTGGCCCACCATACATTTCCAACAATTGGTATCAGAGCATTTGGTTCTCACATCAGAATTTTAGCAGCTTGAGAAAAGATCAAAGGCAATGGAAGTGTATAGACTTGAGAAGTTATTGAAAATGAAAAGTTAGATCTGTAGATGGCCATGGAACAATTCAAGAAAATAAAGGAGCATCTCTCTCAATCCTTGAAAAGAAGAAAAGACATAGCAATACAAGTGAATGATAATCTCTACACAGAAGAAAGAATTTAAGACATTTGCCAAGATAGAAGTTCAAATGAAGCTAATGCAACAATCAAAGACCTACTTGAGAAGAATCTCACTCTTCATGAAGAAGTCAAAAAGTTGAAAAGAGAACAAGAAATTTAGTTAGTTAGAATGTGGGAAGAAATGGAACAAAAGGACAAAGAAAATGAAGAGAAGATATTGCTAACTAAGTAGATAGGCGAAAAGGACAATAAAATTCAACACCTATCTCTTTAGTAAGAAAATTTGATAAGTCAACTTAATTGTACAAATCAAGAGCTTATCAACTTGAGGACAAACAATGAAAGATTGCAGAATGATCTCATGGTAGAAAGGAAAACCAATGAAAGGATGATGAAATCTCAAGAAAGAATGAATCAATTGAATGAGAAAACTCAATTTAGACACAAAGGTAAAGCAAGGTTGAGCTATACAAATGAAGGTGAATCATATCAACAAGGAGCTCAAAAGAAAAAAAGACCTACTTGTAATCATTGCGAAAAGATAGAGAATACATAAAACAAGTGTTGGAGCAATGGTAAAACAAAATTTAGTGAAAAATACTATAGTTGTAATAAGCCAGGACACATAGCAAGTGAATGCACAAAGAAAACCAAGTTTGAAGGAAAATGTTCAATTGCAACAAACAAGGGCACAAATATTTAGAATGTGAGACCAAGAAGTGAAATCCAGTAGAACAAATTGTGAAAGCTAGCTTTGGTTGGATTATAACACATGGTGTAGATTCACTTATCTGGTGAGCATGGACATATTGGAGCAAATTGAATAAGAAATCACATGAGGAAGAGAGACCCTACAAAGATATGTTTTGTATGCAAAAAACTTGGACATCTGGCTAGAAACTATATGAATTGAGGTAAATTTGAAGATGAGAAGAAAATAAAGGCTGACAATATTAGAAGTCAAATGAGGTAGTAATGGATGAAGAAATCTCTAGAGAATACAAGTCAAAGTTCTAAAAATGTTGACACCCAAGTCAATGATTTGGGTGATTCAACCATCTCAAACCAATTAGCCATAAAGATCACTAGAACTATGATTCAAAAGGAGACATCACCTATCAGTTCCAGTCTACAAGCAAGAAGATCCAAGCCATCATTTTAGATGCATTGGGATCATTGAGTTCGATAGCAATCACAGTAATGTCTTAGACCTTATTGAGAAAGGTTGGGTTGTAAGACCTTGCTGAGTAAGGTCAGGTTGTAAGACCTTACTGGGAAAGGTTAGGTTGCAAGACCTAACCAAGCTTGGATATAGATGGTGAGTTTGGAGTTCTAACTCAGTCAAAGGTATCTACCGAGTTGAAGACTTAGAACAACTCGACAAGATGTCACCAAGCTGTCCTGTGCATGATGCATTAATGGCGACTTGAAGACAAATTTTTTGATAGAATGCAAGAATTGAAGGTTTTATTTTTCACCACAAATTTTAGAGAAAATAGAGTAGAGCATTCTTGATCCATGAAGAAATTTATAGAATATTTGTCAAAGAATTATCTTCACATCACTGAGTGATAATAGTGTCTTCATACAACAACAAAGTCTAGAAGGGTTCTAAGATGCTGATAAGAAATGTTGCACTCGCAAACCTGGAGTTCAAACTTTGTCCGACAATAGTAGAGGAATTGGACCCAATCAAAGCACATCCATAAATTCCTCCAAAGGTACTCTTGATACATGATATTAGGTCATTTTATCACTATTCAATTCAAGAATTGGGCATTTTTGAGATGAATCAAGCATATGAGATGTTATGTGTGGATGGAAACTTGAAACCTAACCATAAGCATCTAGAAATAAAGGGTTTAACCCACATTCTAAATATGTCAAGAGATTTTCAAGGAAAATGGATTAGGTTTATCCTTAGTTGTGTCCATGACATGCAATTCTGGCTCAACCAACCTATCTAGATAATGAAGAAGATGATTCATAAGGTTACCGGGTTTCCTATGCTAGATAGACCTAAAACTACAAAAAGCCTAGGTTAGGTTGAGCTAGAAAAAAGACGTTTTCCAAGGGGGATAGAAGAGGAATGGATATTAATGGCATCACAAACATGGAGATTAAGTTTGGAATACATGTAATTGCTCATAAACTTTACATTTATAGTTGGCTTAACAATGTTCAATGTGAAGTTGTAGACTTAGCATTCAAGGTGGTAAAGAACAATCTATCCTTTAACTTTGTCGAGTTGCACCTGAGCTAGATAAGAAAGAATATGGAGAGCATTTGAGCATCCAATACTAATATGTGTTAGTTTAGATCACTCCTTGTATGCTTATTCTTTTATGTTTAGAAGTTTTTCCCTTCAAAAGGTGTTGTGGTATGGAAGAAAGACAAACCTATTTTATATCAAATCAATTAGTTTATATCTAAAATGGGAGGTAATTTTGAGGGCATCATGGATGCATACTTTGAGACCTTTAAGGAAAGGATGTAGAGTAGATTTAGAATACCCAAACAACTAGTTGATGATTATGAACAAGATATACATTTCCTTGTGGACTATAACAAGATACACATTCAAGTAGTTAGGCCAAGAGTGGCAACCTCTTGGTTGTAAGGAAAAAATTGATAGCAAAAGAGATATCATTGAGGGTCTTTTCAATGAGCTTATGGATCCTAAGGAACCACATTTTGGTACATATGAAGAAGAAAAGACTAGGATTTCTTTGGAAATCAAGATTCCTCAAGCCCTAAAGAGAGGAAGAAAGATAGTTGAAAATATTGAAAAGGAAAGCAAGAAATTTGGTTCCCCTCTTCTGATCATAGAAGGAAAGGGAGATGACATTGAAGAAGAAGAAGAAGGAACAGAGGAACATGAAGAAGAAGCAGAGGAAGAAGAAGTAGAGGAGCCTCCAAAGAAATAGGGAAAGGTAACTATAACTAAAGGATCTACAAGGTCCTCTCTTGTATTCTTGACCAAAAGTCATGCCAAGTCAAGGAAGAAGCTGAAGCTTCAGGATGAAGATGAAGAAGAGAAACAAGTAACTTTTTAGAAGTCTTCTCCTACCTTTGAAGGAAGATTGAAAAGAATCATAGAAGGAGGAGGTATGAAATATTTCAAATCACTTAACTATGAAACTGTGAGTAAGGAAGAGCAAAATAAGATTGAAGAAGCCTTAGTGGTAAAAATGGAAAAATGGAAAAATGTTCTGAGTGAATTGAAAAACCAAGTTCTAGATGTTATACTAAAAGAAGTTGCACATCAATGGGATATGTTGTAGAAATTGACAGAGATATCAGGGAAAAAACCTCAAGGAAAGTAATGCCAGATATTTTAGAGAAGGAAGTGAAGGAAGCATTGATCAAGCATGAACAAAAGCTAACTCCTAAGTTCAATGCATTCTTGATTTTGTTTAAAGATATTGAATATGTTTTGTAATCAAATACAAATGCATGGAAGAACATATATGGATTGAATATTGTAAATCCCACTAAAGAGGTTACATAAGTAGATGATGTTGATGTTGAGGAAGATGATGAATAATATGTGGATGATAATACAATCAGTGAGGATCTACCTGAGATTTAGGATATCCAAGATTCTAATCCTGAGAAGATAGTAGTATAGGTAATGGCCTCCCTTCCTAATTCTACGAGAAAAAACATTGATCATATCAAGTTCAGAGAAGGTTGCTACCGAGTCAAAAATAGTTGAGTTAAACATTGTTCCACCAAACACTCAATTGACTTTAGGAGCTATTCTACTGAGTACAATGATGAATGTTTTTACTACCACTTCATCTACTGAGCAGTAGGCTACATTCCTCATAGAAATAGGCAAGACCAAGTCTCAACAAGGTATTGTAAATCTCCCACTATTATCAATAATAATTTTTTTGCTACTAGTGTAAG
>CM053793.1:540628060-540786089 GCA_028749045.1 Cupressus sempervirens
CCTAAAGTCCTCTAACTAGGCACACTTCTAATAGGGTGTTGAAATCCTCTAACAAGGTGAGACTTAACAATCTTTGTAAGCTTTTAATAGGGCATGACTTTCATAGGACAGATCATGTTTCATGGTCAAACCATTGTAACCTTAATTATCTACACTTTATTGCTACAAGAGTAAAGATTTGTGGGTGTTATCCCCACCCCAGTTTTACCTTCTCATTTGGAGGGTTTCTGAGTAATCATATATGGTGTTAAGTGTGTGTGTTTGATTACATGTTTTAGATGCATTTTCTTTACATGTTATCTCAACTTATATATTGAATGCATCTAATGAATGGTGAAAGTTTTATGGGTTGAATTTTAAACTCATGATTCACCACCCCCTACCTCTCCCCCCCTGCTCTCAGAAGTTTACCTTTCCTACTTGTAATTTCAACAATTTGTATGAGAGCGAAGTTTTCAGAAGGAGAAGCTTTATAGCTTAGAGGAAAGATCTTGAAATTGAAGTCTACCAATTGAGAAAGATTATTGAGAATCAAGGAATTGAGATACAACTCATTCTACATCAACTTGATGAGGCTAGGGAAGAGTTAAGGAAATCCTTAAAGAGAAGGAAAGAGATTGCTATTGCAGAGAATAACACACAATACAAAGAGATTGACACCACCAAGCTATTTTCCAATGGTGACTCCAATGAATTTGATGTAGAAATTGTAGATATGATGGAAAAGAATAGAGTACAAGCTGAGGAGATTAAAAATCTCAAACTAGAACAAGAATCTCAAGCCATGATACTATGTGAGGTAACTGAAAAAAAGAAGAGAGCCATAGAAGACAAGGCCATGATTGAAGAAGACAAAAGAATTCTAGCAAATAGACTATAAAAGAAGTCAACAAAGCTAACCAGAATCTCCAACATGCAATTGGATACCCTTATCCAAATGATGAATGCTCATCATGGGTCGAATGACAAAGACATTGAGATAACTACATTGAAGTTGCAGAATGAACAACTGCAAAATGACCTGAAAAGAGAAAAAGAAATTTTTGAAAGTCTCAAAAAGCCAAATGAAGCCATCAAGTACTTTGAGCAATTACTGAAATCCCCTAGATCCAACAACGATGCAACAGGATTAGGATACACAAGCACTGAAGAAGGAGAATCATCCAAAGTTGTTGAAGAAAGAAACATCAAAGGTAAGAACTCCAAACCTACTTGTCATTTGTGTGGTAAGAAAGGACATACTGCCAATGTGTGCAGGAGCAAGAATGCAAATCAAAATTTCAAGCCTAAGAATATGACACATTGTCATAAGTGCAACAAATAAGTTCAGCAAGCACATGAATGCAGAACAAGGACCATGCATGTACCGAGATTTGAAGGTTACTACTACAATTGATATAAATATGGACATAGAGCCTTTGAATGAAAATCCAAGTCCATGTGGTCATCAAACAAGTCAACAAAGGTAAGAATCCATAGAAACTTTTATAATTGGGATTACAACACAAGACAAAGCTATCATTATTGTCAAGAATATGGACATATCCCTGAGAATTGCATTAGGACACACTTTAATTGTAACTACAATAGATGGTTAAGTCAAACTGCATGTTTTATCTGTTTGAAGACTGGTCACATTAGTAAACATTGTCCAACTAGGTCAAAGGCACCCAATTGTGAATTTGACAAAGGAAAAGGCAAGGAAAATGTTGAACACATAAGAGATGAGATGAACAAGACATGGAAAAAGAAAAATGGTTGCAGTACATCAAATGGAGTAGGGATCACTTCACCTAATAGGTCAAGTGGTCACACCTCATCAAACTAAGCAAATAAGAGGTATGAGGGACTAATATTCAAGTGTTATATCATACATTAGTTCCAAAAGAAGATAGCACTAAAAAGAATGCATTAGCATGAATAAAGATGCAAGATGTTGTGGAAAATTCAAGTTAAAAATTTAAATCTTTAAGTTGTTGTCAAGCATGAAATGTTTCATATGTATGCTAAGTGGAATGCTAGTTGATGCCAAGTTGCCAGACTAGTCAGTTGATGTCGAGTCCGTAGTAGCTACTGAGTGATGATAATATCTATAGATGTTGAGTGATTCTGAAATCGTGTTAATGTCGAGTTTACAACTGTACAAGTACTAAGCATTAAATGCAAGGTTTTTGAAGGATATTTGATTGATTTATGCTCATTATTCACCATTTTGAATTCAAGCAAGAGCAAGAGGAGTGAAAGGTGATTCTAAAACTTGATCAAGGCATTTTAAAAAGATCTCAGTGATGATTTCATACCATTTCTACAAGATTTTTAAGGTATTTATCACAAGCCGAGCTACACAGTTTTCATTTGCATAAACCCTAGTTTGACAGAATGGAGTCTAGCTCAAAAAATGTAGGAGGGAAAGAGGTTTTGAACATTCAACTTGTTAATAATGAAGTAAAACAACCAAATTTCAAAGCCATCCTTGACATAGCATATAAACAAGATCCCTCTAGCGCACTTTTAATGATCTCGCCCAATGTTATTATGATTCAGGTTGGAAGGAAATATTACAATTCTAAAATTGGTAGTATAGGAGACATGGAAATCAAAGAAGCCTATGAAAGATTATGTGAAAACGGTGTTTTAAAAGAAGAGTTCAAAATTGTTGAAAGGAAGGATTTGATCCGTGCCCTAGATTTTCCTAGTGTTTTCAAGATTGAATGGATTAGAATTGTGTTAAGCCGAATACATGATGGATCCTTATGGCTAGAAGGTGGACCAATAAAGAGTACTAAACAAATAATCCACAAGGTTACTAGTTTCCCAACCCTAGATCAGCTCAAGACTCTATGGAGTGACTCCAAAGAAGTAATAGAGAAGAATACAAGAGCAAAATGGAATAAAAGAGGAATGATAATAAACAATATAACTAATTTATTGATAAACTTTGCAGTAAGGGTTATTTCTCACAAGTTCTATCAATTTAGCAGATTGAATAGTGTACCATGTATTGCAGTAGATGTTGGTTATAAAATTGTGAAGAAAGATCATACATATGATTTGGTAGAACTTCAACTACAACAACTTATGGAGAACCTTGGAGCTATAAGAAAAACCAAAAGTGCTTAATGTAAGTTTGGTGCAATACTTGTTTGTGTAGTGCCTGCCCTAGTTTGCATTTTTGTTATCTTTGACAAACTCTTTTAGGCTAGTTTTATGCTTATGATTAGTAGTATTGTTTAGAGATTATCAGTTATTGTTTTGGATTCAGTTGATTATATGTTGAGATTATTTGGTACGCTATATTTCATGTATGCATGATGATTATTACAGTTCTTACAGTTATTGATGATGATTAGTTAGAAGGTTTATTATCACATGTGTTTTCTTATGGATACTTACCCCATACTTGCATGTGTATGGTGTGCATGTTTATTTTATTTATGTATAATGTTTATGATGTGGTTAAGGAAGGGAGTCATAGTCACCTATTAGTCAGGATCTACACGATGCACCACTTCCTACCATTGCATGTTTAGCTTAGAATATTGTGTTTGTACATGCGTGGATTTTATGCAGGTTGTAGGTACTAGGTATCGACTTCCCTGAATTGCCAGGATGAGCGTACCCTATTGCATTATCTCAATGGTAAGAGAGGGGAGATAGATTCTCAAGTCCAAATCCTAAACATTTAGGCCATTTGTCCTAATTGAAAATTAGGACAAGTATCTGAGTTGAGTACCCTCTGAATGCGTCGAATGATGTTAATTCACGATTATAACCCTTTAGTCTGATTTTGTATGTGTTTTTATATGATGAGTTTTCGTATGTTGCTTTATGAGTCTTTGGTGAATTTTTTATTAATTAAGTCTAATTAAAAGATTAAATTAATGCTTGAATTTAATGGAAAATTATTATGATATTTTAATATGTAATTATATTTAATTAATTGAGAAATTAATTAAATAAAAAGAATTGAATTTAAAGATAAAAGTTATAAGAATAAATTTAAAATGTGATAATATTTATTTAATTATTAATAATATATTTAGAGTTCATTTTTAAATAAATGCTAAATATTATTATTATTTAAGTTAGTAAATATTTTATCAATTAAGTTTCGAAAGTAAATTAAAAAGTGAAAATAAGTTAATTAATTAAAGTTGTTAGACTGCATGCGTGCATAAGAGTAAAATATAATAAATTAATCAAAAAGATAAAACATGGGAACTTAATAAAGATATTTTAATAAAGTGTGCATGAGATTAAAAGTATAATTAATAAATTAAAAGTGAAGTCAAGTGGAAATTAAATAAAGTTATTTAATAAATGCAATTAACGTGCATGGAAAAAGATAAAGAAAACATTAATAAAAGTTAATATTGAGTTAAGGGTTGTGAGCAAGGAGTTCTCCTGGGTGAGTGCACAATTAGTGCCCTGATTTAAGGAGAGAACTCTTTATCACAATTGAAGGGTTCATGTTTGGAGGAGGATTTTGGAGAAGAGGAATTTGGACGCGAATTTTGGAAGAAAATTTGGAAGCAAGTTTTGGAAGGGAAATCTTTGGGAAAGTTTCAGAGAGAAGTTTTTGGATAGAAGCGAATTCTCTCACAATCTTCAGGTGGTTGTGCATTAGCATCAGGCTTAGGTAGGGTCTTGTGTTTTGACCACTAAATGAATTATGTAATTCAATATGTTTTTTCTACTTCATGCTTGTAGAAAATTGTTTTCTCAAATTTTATTGCATGAATCTTGTCACCCTTCATTCTAAATCTTTTGCTATTTGATTTCATCCGTAGATCCAGATTGAAAACTATTTAGAAAACCTCATTCTACAATTGAAAGAAATTGGTTTTAAACCGGGGTGGGTTTGAGAATTAAAAAGAAAATCTTTAAATTAGAAATTTGATTAGTTAAATATTTTTTTTTCCTATTAGACTAAGGTTATAAATGTTATTAATAATAAATAATTTAAAAATAAATTTGGGAGGGTCTGTTTTGTTAAATATAGATATGGAAACTTATATTTAAAAAAATTTATATAAAAAATATATATATATATATATTATTTTAGGGAGGGGCGGGTTTTACCCACCCCCTACCCCCACTTATTTTATACTACCAGTGGCAACCATACCCATTGTTGCAGGTACTGCAACAAAGGGCAGGGCCGCACAACCATTTGCTTAGGATGACAATTGTATTAACAGTGCCAGTATTAATGTCAATGCTAGTATTAAATTTAAAATGCGGGGATGTGGTTGTATGCTTTAAAATTTTTATTTTTTTATTTTTGTTTAAATATTATATATATTATTTAATATGAATTTTAAAAATGGTTTGATAAATAAGTTTATTAAATATTTATTATTATATAACTAATTAAATATAGTATTCTATAAATACATGTTAATTATTAATTCATTTAATATAATATAATTTGGTTAATTAAATTTATTTTATTATAATTTATTAATTAATAATATTGTTTTTAATTAATGAATTAGTAATTGTTATTTATTAAAAAGGGATTCATTTCATGGTTTAAATATTAAATATTAAATTAATTAATGATTAAAAAATATTATTTATTAGAGAATTTTGTTAATAGATATTGATTATTAATTAATTATTAATTATTAAATAATTAATCATTATTAATTTAGTAAGGTAAATTGGTATTGGGACTAGCTGGAATTAATGATAAATATCATAATTATATTTTTGATTATTAATGAAATTGGGATTATATTATTTAATAATCAATTATTATTATTTTAATAATTTAATAAATGATTATTAATGCTTGTAAGTCATGATGCATTTTCTTATAAGAATGAGATAGGGTTTAATTGAATAGGTTAACAGAGGAACTTATAGTAACACTGGAAACTTAAACTTTATTGTTCCACTCAACTTTGTATTTTCAAATCAAATCAACTGTGCGACTTTGATGTTTTCTATGTACTGTTTATGTTTTGGGGTGTTGGGGTTTTTTTAGCTTTGACTAGTCTTAGGTTGTGACCAGAGGCTCGAGGGTTATGTGATTGTAATGGTATGATGTTGATTTCAATCTTATTTATTTTTACTTAACCATGATATGTGATGGTATGCTCTATGGTATGTTTGTATTTATTGATTGATATTACTTTTCGGTCTTCTTGTGTGAAGATGAGGTGTATGTTTATGAGATATCTGACTTAACCATTTTTGAGTCCTCGATTAGTTATACTTGGATTACTTTCCAATCACCTTGATGGGACTAAGGTGTTTTTCTGCTATGTTCTTGATGATGTCATGTTGTGACATGTTTGACTTGACCATTTTGGAGTCTTCAATCAATATTATTTTGGGATACTTTCCGGTTGCTCATAGAGAACCAATGGGTATTGTGATTTCTTTGAGATACTTTCTGGTTGCTCGTTGAGAACTAATGGATATTGTGATTTATCATTTGATGCTTTCCAGTTGCTCGTTGATAACTAATGTGATTATTGTGGATTATCTTTGATGCTTTCCAATCGCTTGTATAGGACTGAGGTGATTTTACTATGATTATTGATCTGTGTTTTTTATTGAGCCTAGGGTAGGATATCTACTTGTAGTATCGAGAAGTGGCTTGCAATGGGGGCCGAGGCCCTAAGTGGCTACTAGGGTAACTCATTGTAAGTTGTTTTAATAATGTCATGCCCAAAATAGGAGGGCAAAAACACAATTTTTTTTAAATTTAAAAATTTAAAAATAACTCCATGAAGTTGATATGTTTTGAAATAGTTACGACATCGATACACTACAAGTAGACAACATGTTTACCTATCATAACTTAAAGGTTACTACTTAGTAGATAACCATCATAAAAGGAATAGGTTGTTAAACTTATACATTTGTTGTTAATCAATTAATTAAATTAGATAGATGCAATTCAATTAATTAAATGTCCTAACACTGAATAATCTTTAATTACCCTAATAATTTTACGTCATTATAATAATAGAACTAAACTTCATATAATTCTCAATTAGATTAATTCATATTATCATTAAAAAATCAATTATCTATTAAGAAAAATAATCTTTTAATTGATTTGAATAACCATTAAAATACTATACATCTAATCATTAGGAAACACTCACTACCTAAAATCTTAATATCACATAGTTTTACTAAATTCAATCTTATAATCTAAACACTATCAACTGATACTAATTAATCATCTTACACTAATAACAAAATTCAACTAACCATTTAATAAATTATTTAATTTAAAACATTAGTACTAATACTAAATTGAATTTAACTATCTTAAATTTAAACTAATCATAAAATTACAACTAACTAAAAAAAACTTTTATTAAATAATAACCAAACTAGAATACTAACCCAAACATTACACTAACTTATTACAATCTAACAAAAAAAATAAACTAACCAACAACTAATAGCATACCCCAAAACTAACTTACTTAAAACTATCACAAACTCTAACCCCAAACACACTGCCCTAAGCGCTGATACATCCTACATTTACCTACTTCATCAACATATATGTTCATAAAAAATTAAATAAAAAACTCAAATATCTGAAAGTGAACATCACACAACATGAAATAATATAATATGTTCAAAGTATCCGATAGTGTCTCGACATCTCGAGTCGTGAGTATCAAAATAAAAATGTATCACTATGCTATGATGGGTCAGGGTGAGGCCTCACATCCTCCCTCACTATGCATGAACTTCCTCCTAGATTTCATCAAAAAGATAAGGGTACTGAGATTGCATTCATGCTGCATCTTCCGATGAAGCTGTGACCTCATTGTAACAATCCCTCTAGACCCTAACCTAGTCTAGCTCTCAGCCTCGAAGAGCTAGGGTTTGTCAGGCAATAATACGGATAGGCTCTAGTGCTAGCTACCTATCTGACTCCACCTATATCCTTGATAACTGTAGCCTAATGCTCAGCTTGGTGGTTATCAACCACTGCAAAAACTCTATGGGACCTGCCCATGTCTCCAACTGTCGGCTCTGAAAAAGCTCCTCTCTGACCAGTGGATGACTATCCCTGCGGACACTCTCTAGCTATATGATCCATGCCACCATAAGTGTAGCATGGTCCTCAGGTATAAGATCGTGCATCCTATGATCCAAACTGTTGTAGGCCTCCTGACCTACTAGACCCATTGTATCCACCCCTGGAAGACTGTTGAGTCTTCTCTGACTGTGGCTGTGGGGCATGTACTTTCTGATCCTGTTGTGACTGCCACTGCTTGGGCTTGGAGCCCTGGTAACCTTGTGAGGGTTCTTGCTACTACTGCTATTGAGACTGTTGGCCCTTAGAGGACCTTGGTGCAAAGTTCTGATTCCCTTTCCAAGGGGGTTTCTGCCAAGTAGAGTTTTAGTTCTAAGATCGATCCCATGACTCTTGCCTACCTCGAGTATCCTCAGCAACTAGTGCTATCTCCACTACCTGTCTGAAGGTGGTAGGGAAGGCCATACGAACTGGACCCTGAAGTGCAAAATTTAGTCCCATGATGAAGCGATGCACTCGCAGTTTCTCATCCTTCATGTATTCAACATAAGGAAGGAGCTAGAGAAACCTGCTCTCATACTGAGCTACTGTAAGACCCCTCTAATATAGAGAATGAAACTCCTCTATTTTCTTATGTCTGAAGTGCTCTGATAGATATCTCTCTCAGAACCTCTCCAAGAATGACTCCCATGTGAGGATATCCATCCTCACTCCTCCTATAGTCTCCTCCTGATGCCACCAATTGGAGGCATCTCCTCTCAGCTGATGGACTGCTAGACATGCCTTTAGATTACTCACATAAGGACGTAATCCAAAGCACCATTGTAGACTCTGTAACCAGGCCTCTGCTACTGTCCCCTCAGTGGAATCGGTAAATAATGGTGGCCCGAGTCGTATCAACTCCCTGATATCATCTCTTATATGCCTAGGAGGTATGTCAAATGGGGGTCCTCTCTGGTGTATTGACTCACCCTTGTGCTCACCCTGACCCTCTAACTACCTTGGTGGGGGACTCCTAGTCCTCTCTTTGCCTCTGGATCAGCCTTCTGTGGGTCCCTCTGCTTCCACTATGGGAATCTGTTGTCCAGGTTGAACTACAGGTACTACCCTCTGCTAAACTACACCAATCAATGTTTGAAGGGCATCCAAAATGTCCTAGTTCAGGTTTGGTGGTGGTGGTGGAATGTTCCATCCTCTTGTCCCTCTCTACCACCTCTCGCCCTATGACCTCTGCCTTGTTGGTTGATTCGAGTAACAAGAGGCATCCTTCAACATTTAAAGTTTAGTTTTAAGTTTCAGAAGCATAATGGTTTTAGGTTCCTAGTGTTGAAACAGAGGCTCTGATACCAAAATGTCATGCCCAAAATACAAGGGCAAAAACACAATTTTTATTTTATTTTAAATTTTAAAATAACTAAATGAAGCTGATATGTTTTGAAATAGTTACAACATCGATACACTACAAGTAGACAACACATTTACCTATCATAACTTAAAGGTTACTACTCAGTAGATAACCATCATAAAAGGAACAGGTTGTTAAACTTATACGTTCATTGTTAATCAATTAATTAAATTAGATAGATGTAATTCAATTAATTAAATGTCCTAACACTGAATAATCTTTAATTACCCTAATAATGTTACATCATTATAACAATAGAACTAAACTTCATATAATCCTCAATTAGATTAATTCATATTATCATTAAACAATCAAGTATCTATTAAGAAAAATAATCTTTTAATTGATTTGAATAACCATTAAAATACTATACATCTAATCATTAGGAAAAGCTCACTAACTAAAATCTTAACATCACATAGTTTTACTAAATTCAATCTTATAATCTAAACACTATCAACTAATACTAATTAATCATCTTACACTAATAAAAAAATTCAACTAGCCATTTCATAAATTATTTAATTTAAAACATTAATACTAATACTAAACTAAACTTAACTATCATAAATTTAAACTAATCATAAAATTGCAACTAACTAAAAAAAACTTTTATTAAATAATAACTAAACTAGAAAACTAACCCAAACATTAAACTAACTTATTACAATGTAACAAAAAAAAAAAACTAGCCAACAACTAATAACATACCCCAAAACTAACTTACTTAAAACTATCACAAACTCTAACCCCAAACACACTGCCCTAAGCATTGAAACATCTTTCATTTACCTACTTCATCAACATACATG
This sequence comes from Cupressus sempervirens, assembly GCA_028749045.1. Classification (NCBI taxonomy): domain Eukaryota; kingdom Viridiplantae; phylum Streptophyta; class Pinopsida; order Cupressales; family Cupressaceae; genus Cupressus; species Cupressus sempervirens. Next base: position 540,638,298 of record CM053793.1, read on the forward strand.
TTCATAAAGCATTAAATAACAAACTCAAATATCTGAAAGTAAACATCACACAACATGAAATAATATAATATGTTCAAAATATTTGATAGTGTCTAGACATCTCAAGTCGTGAGTATCAAAATAAAAATGTATCACTAAGCTACGATGGGTCAGGGCGAGGCCTCACAAATAAGTGAAAACATTACACTAAATGGGGATTAAAATGAACCTAATAAGATAATTGTATGTTCTTTCCCATGTCTCAAGTGCTACTATAGACTAGGATGGGAGTAGAGAGAACACTTGGTTGCAAACTTGCATTCCATAGTATGCCTTGTCAGTATGAGAGGATACTAGTGGCTTCATGGGGATCACTAGGGATCTTGGAGTCCTAGAAAAATTGCCAGGGTAACTTCTACGTGATTCATGCGATGACACTTTCTTGCTTACATAGTAGGTTTCCTACATGTCTTGTGTGCCTCTAGGATTAGATGTCATTCTATGTTAGAACCCTTTGAGTTAGAATACTTTTAGGATTTCTTAGACTTAGAGAGTACTTGTGATATGTGATTCGATATCCTAACTAGGACTTGAGACTATCTCATCAGCATGGTGGGAGTGGGCCATTTAGGTTCCACGTAGTTACTCTTACCATTGAGATCCATCCATAGTAACTATGGCTGGAGCTTCTTGGGATACTTGTTTATCATGATTAGGTGATGTTATTTATTGATGCATTTCCTCATATTGATTATTAGCATGTGATAGGTGATGTTATTTGTTTGTAGGATCATCTTATGTTGTATTCTTGTATGTTAGATTTTCTTATGATTATGTTGTAGTGTGTTTAGTAGTGACATCCCTATTACTATAGTACCAATGATCTTATCGGTGACTTGGGATGTTACACAAGGAGGATGGCTAGGGCCCATGATGGTCTAATGATGCTATTGACGGTAGGGAGGAAACACACAGTTAGTTGTGTTTTATGATGGATAGTTGTATTTCATGTTGGATGTTTATATATTTTATGATGGATGGATGTATCATGTATGGTGGATGGTTTCATTTATTTTATTGTACTTGTATCATGGATCCGAGGAGGATGTTGTATTTATATTTCTTTGTATGTATATTCTTTTAGCCTTTCATACCCTGTGACATGTACAATGGATGATTGAGCATTCTGAATTAATTTGCCAAGAGGATTCAGAACAAATGTATAATATGGACATTGGACTTTTTGATTATTCTGTCATGTGGGTGTGGCAGTTGTTAGACTTAGAATTAGATTAGATTCAAATGTAATTCAATGTCATGGGATCCTTAAGAAATGTAACTTGTTATGTATGCTTTAGTTGATTGTATGTTATTGCTTCTACTACTATGTGTTTGATGTGCATGTTATACTTTCTTACTTCAAAAAAAAATGTTGGAAAACTTAGTAAAAATTTAGGTTAATTCTTTTGGATCCCTTGGTGGGGTGTTATAGTTTGCATATTTTTCTATGTATAGAATACATTCCCATCCTTTGGCACAGTAAGCTAGAAAACAAATAGACCAATAGCAATGCAGATCAATGAATTTATTGAACAGGTGGGTGAAAATTTTGAAACATTGATGACAAGCTATTTTGAAGACTTAAAAAATTTAATGAAGCAAAGGATGAGGATACATGTTTCACTAGTTGAGCAACACTACAATGATATATGTTTTCTAGTTGATGCTGATTACATCTTTATACAGGCTACCATACCAAGGGTCAGATGGTTAAGGCCACTTAGGTATGAGATCAATGTTGATGAAGTATCAACAATAATCACTGCACTCCTAGCAAAGGATATTTTCATAACTGTTAAAATCTTTAGAAATTATGATGTAATGAAACCTGTTAGATTATGGTGACTGATTAGGAAAGTACTGTACATACTTCAGAAATAGTGGGGTTCGAAATTTTTTTTTTGGGCCGTGGCTGACATATTATGGCCGACATATGGCTGACATGTTATAACCCTAAAGAGGCTTAATACTTGTATAAAAGGGCTTAGGGTTGGGTATTTTTCATTATGTTGTGATGCAAAATTGGTTCTTGCAGCGGTATTGAGCTGTAAGGGATTATGGATTGTAATCAGGTTGTAATCACTAGATTGTAATAAGATCAAACTTGCTGTTTGCTGGACATAGCCCAGGGATTGGGTGAACCACGTTAAATCTTGGTGCCTTGTGTTCATTTCTGTGTGATCTATTGTTTTTCAGTTATTGGTTATATTTGCATGTAGTTTTTTATTTCTGTCCGTGGTTTATCCTAACAAAACCAAATGTTGAAATGGAATTGAAGATAACCTCTACACTCAAAAAGAAGGATAGGCTAGTCAAGAAGCTAAAAGCTAAATATGGTGAAGGTATAGAGAAGCAAGAAGAGGAAGAAGATGAAGAGGATGAAGAAGAAGAGCAAGAACAAACATAAGGACCTCTTGCATTGACCCAAGGCATGGGAGAGGACAAGGAAGAATAAGAAATAGAAGGTGCCGAGGAAGGAAAAGCTGAGGAAGCACCCACATAAGTTGAGCCAAAGAAGAGAAAGGCTAAGGTACAACCTATGGCTAAGGCAAAGAAAGTTTTCAAATCTATCCTAGTTAAGTCTAATGCTCCTATCACCAAAGCCAAAATACAAGCCACAACACAGAAGGAAAAAGAGAAATCCAAACAAACAGAACAAGGCAGCCAAGTGCAAAAGAAGCAAAGAAGAAAATATGTTGCACAACCAGATTCAGATGAAGAAAGAACTGAATTAGATGACATAAGCCAATTCAAAGTGGTAAGTCACAAATCACTTTCTGATATTGAAAATCTGTGTGAAAATATCAAGAATAATGCAGATTTATCTAGTTTAAAGAATATTGATTTTGAAAAACTTGGAAGAGAGGAGAAGAATCTAGTAGAAGAGGTAGTGTATGTAATGATGTCTAAATTTAAGAACACTCCACTTGAATTTGACAACACTATACCAAAGAGTTTGTATGACATTGTGGAACAAAAGTGGCATTATTGTTTAAATTTGGAAAAATAGATTAGAGAATCAACTTTAGCTCAGGTAATGCCAAAACTAACCAAAGGGAAAATTTCCAAGGCAAAGAAGAAATATGGAGGAAGGTTTGCACCAAAGTATAGAGCCTTCAACATTCTTCAAAATAACATTGAAGATGTTGTAAAGAAATCCACTCAAATGTGGAAATTGATCTATGGATTTACTACTATAAAACAAGGAGAAGAGGGCCCCTTTGAGGGTAAGAATGATGACAAGGAAGAAGATGACAAAGAAGATAGTAAATAAGAAGGAAATATAGTTGAGGAGGAGACTAAAAAGATAGCTACTGACATGGAAGCAACTGGACGAAAACAAGAGGAATAGAGTGTGCAAGACACACAAATTCTGAGTGTCAATCCTCCTCATGACATAAGTACAATTGCATAAACTATAATTGTCAAAGATGTCTCTCATGCATCAGCTCAGATAATCAATCCATTAACTAAAAATGATCTAAAGAAGATTCTAGACCAATCTACACTACAAGATAATTATGTGGAAATCTTATTTTGGTCAGTGTAGAAGAACTTCAAAAAGTAGTAACTAAGGTCACAAGGGACAAGGTGAATACACAAGAACCACCTTCTGTCATCCCTTCAGTTCCTAGTGATCAACCTTTGATTCAAAAAATAGTAGAGACATCTACAAAGGTTGACACAAGTGTTAAAGTTGATACAGTTGAGTAGAGATGGACTGTAGAAGAAGAAAAAGAAACAACAATAGAGCAAATGGGATAGATAGATTCATCTGTACTTGAAGCAAAAACATGAGGTGCAAGTCAAGTCATTGTCATAGATCAAGATAAGCCTAAAGAAAAGGAGTAATCATGTAAGGTAAAGGATCAGGAGGCCATCCAAGCATTGGTAATTTTACCAACATCTGGCTCTCCACCTACAAAAGTCCTTCAAAATTTAAGCATAGAAACTATACCCTTGCAAATCTCACTGTCGGGCTCAAGCTCTTCTAAGGTTGAAAAGGTAATTCACTATGGAGATATCACTCTAGATGAAGAGATGGTGATTCCTAAATATGACTATGACATAATGACAATATAGCAAATAGGTATTTTGTAACAAGCATTAGAGAAGAAGAAGCATCAAGAAATGCTTAGGAGGGAGCATAGGTAGAAGCAAGCTCTTCAAGACATTAAAGACATCTTCTTAGATGCATTTAGCTTTCCTCCTCTTGAAGAAACCAAGCCACTACTAGAACAATTGTTAGACATAGTGGAAAAGATTGATAATGAAGACCTGGATACTAATGCTAAACTTCTTGAATGGTCTGAAAAGAAATTCTAGAGAAAGGTAAATGAAAAGATATCTGGTGATATAGCACTGACTCAAGTCACATTGGCAACAAGGTTGAGGATGTGAAGAAGGTACTTGAGAATATCTTCTCATTGTATACTAAATTGTGTGACCCTACACTCTTCATCCCAGAGACTAGACATCATATTCTAAACCTAGAGAGGAATCTAAACATTCAAGTACACAACTACCTCAGAACCCAGCTTAGAGTGATAAGCATTTTTATACATTGCTTCAATCACATAGTCAATTAGCTGTATTAATAGTAGAAGAGGCTAACATCAGGGCCAAATTAACAAACATTCAAGCTTTCCTCATGCCACACATGGATATACTCCACAAAGAACTAGGCTATGTAGAAACTCTACTAAAGAAAGACCCCAATCTTTCTACTCTAGATGGCCTAGTACACCTTGCAGCTAAGCTAGCTATCCAACTCAAGTCATTAGATGTTGCATGTGACAACTGGGATGTAGCTCTCAAAATAATAATGGAAGTCCATAAATCCTTTTTGGACAAACACATTATAAGTGTATAGCCCATTTGACATAAGTGTCAAAAAGGGGGAGTAAGTAAGAAAGTAAGCAAGGGGGAGAATAATGCAAGGGGTAGAGATACAAAATGGAAAACATGGGGAATATCCACAATAGGAGAGTATGAACAAAGGGGGATTAGGAAAAGAGAAAAGAAAGGAAGAAGTAATAAAATGTATGTCACCTCATACATTTTTTGAAAGATTCATTTCTAGAAAGAAAAGAAAATAGACACAGGTGTTAGCTATGCCAGAGTATATCAAAAGATCAAATGAAAGAGTGTTAGATACAATTAATTGAAGTTAAAGAGGAGCACATATTTTGGATACAAAATAGACACATTAGCTTAGGGGGATTTATCAATTTTGAGGTATATAGGTTATTGCAAAATTTTGAAAATTTTGAAGTTTTGTATGTAAGCCAAGTCATGGATATGTTATGCTCAAGGAAACTAAGATTGATTTAAGTGTTTTTGACACTCATGTCAAAGGGGGACATTGTTGATCTTAGATTGGTTTTGACAAGTAAGTGTCAACATACTTAAGATATTTACTCAATTCATGTTGAACTAGTAATACACGCTGAGCACAACATGTAAATAATAGACCATGCTGAGTTGCAATGAGCCAAGTCACTCATGTGCTGAGTAGATAGACCATGCCAAGTGATTCATATGTTGAGTAAATAGTTGATGCCAAGGAGTTTAGATGCTAAGTCAAAAGAAAAAAACCAATGTATGCCAAGCATCAGAGACTTCATATGCCAAGTGACATAGTTTGGACATTTTTTTGTAATGGCACAAACAACTATGTAAACCATTTTCAAGCCAACTTAAGGATAGATTTTGATTTTTTGGAGATAAGGGCAAATTTCTATATTTGAATTCACTATGTAATTTCATGCAACCAATCAAAAAATAGGAAGGTTTAAGCGGTAATCTGGATGAATCTCAACTGTAGATTCATACCTAATCCTAAGCCACCAAAAATATTTTTAAGAAGAACGAAGCCCTAGACTTTTAGTAAGGAAAATAGTGTAACAAGGGGTGAATGATCGAATTGAAGGAGCAAACAAGATAGTTTGTTGAGCACTCAAGGTGACTTAGTAGCAAGAGTGTATTACAGAATCAGTTTGTGAAGAACAGAGGATAGAGAAGATTACAACATTGATATATTTGATCATGAAGGATCAAGAAGGACATTGTGTAGAGTTTATCTATTATTAGGAAAGTAAATACCAATCACAAGATCTATGTTGAGACATTCTAATAGGTGATTTTAGTTAAATCTCTTAACAATGTAGTCCTAATAGGTTGTTTTAAATCTTTTAACAAGGTGGCATTCCAAGTGAATGACCTAAAGTCCTCTAACTAGGCACACTTATAATAGGGTGTTGAAATCCTCTAACAAGGTGAGACTTAACAGTCTTTGTAAGCCTTTAATAGGGCAGGCCTTTCATAGGGTAGATCATATTTCATGGTCAAACCATTGTAACCTTAATTGGCTACACTTTATTGCTGTAGGAGTAAAGATTTGTAGGTGTCATCCCCACCCAATTTTACCTTCTCATTTGGAGGGTTTCTGGGAAATTATATCTGGTGTTAAGTATGTGTGTTTGATTACATGTTTTAGATGCATTTGCTTTACATGTTATCTCAGCTTATATATTGAATGCATCTAATGAATGGTGAAAGTTTTAACTCCTAAACTCCTAATTCACCACCCCCCCCCAGAAGCTTACCTGTCCTACTTGTAATTCCAACAATGTGCCTAATATATACCACTTGAACTTCTTTATATTTACTAGCTTCATTAAAGCATTTGCAACATACAAAGTTTCAAATAAACTAGTATAGTCCTCCAAGCTTCTAAGATATAATAAATTAAATGATACTAAAATTTCATGTGATTCACACTTGCATGGAAGATTGAGTATTTTTCTACCATTCACAAAAACTTCAATGGTTGATTGGCATAGCCCAATATTTGAAAATAGTATTTCAAGCTAAATATAAGAATAACTTGTGCCAAACCTTTGTAGTGGGAAAATTGACGATAGGCTCTCTCTTACATATCTAATGAGTACCACCACCAAATGCATTTAATAAAAAAAATTAATACACATTTTTTTGTTGGCATCTCTTGCCCAATTTGAATTTATGAACATTAATGAAGTTTTGATACTCAATAAAATCATTATGGTGAACCAATAGAGTACTAAGAGTCATTACACCCTATTTGAAACACTCCTAAATATATCCCAATGATTCACTAAGGAATCTTGCTTGTCAATTTTTGGTCATGTAAAAACTATATATACTATAATGCACCTACAATTTGTAATGTTTGTGTGGGTTGAAAATGTTTATAAACTATTAATTTTAATGTAAACCAATTATTGAAAAACAATTGTGGGTCATATAGGATAAGTGTGGAACTTGTTGGTCACCCCTAACTATCATATCAATTTTTATGACAGTTTGATCATTTAAATTCCTTTCATTTTACATTTTAAGAAAAAAAAAAAATTTAATTTATACATAATTTTCTATTGCATATCGAGGAAAATAATGAAACAAAAATTGAAATCACAGAATCATTGTAGCAGTTAAAAGCATCGACCTATCTACCCATTATTACCAGTATAACCAGTATCATAACTATATCCCACCCAAGATACAAAAATACCATCAGCCACCTAATGTGACATCAAAGAGTTTAACAACATATCAAATACATTAAAAAATCACAACTAGATCATGAAAGGAACTAATTTTTTCTTCTTTACTTTTAGACTCGAAGGTGGTAAATTAGGTTGGTGGGGGAATGAACAACCTAGCTGGTAGTTCATCCTCCTAGAACCGAGGGTGTCATCTACCTTCATCTCTAAGAGTCTGAATCATTTGAGATAGAGGGTTTTCCAACACATTGACATTTCTCATGGTGGTGAAGCCATACTTGAGGTCTTTTTTCTTCATCATGCCTCTACCTTGTTTGAAAAATATGACGAAGTTACTCTCCTTGAGTTTGAATATAGAAATAACCTGTGTGCCAACATCAAATTTTATTAGTCTCCTTAGGGAATCAGTAAGAGACCTACTTTTACCTTGAAAAACATCATTATTCCTATATTTCCAAATGAACCAAAGAATGATAGATGAAAGAAGAAACCAAAAAGAGTTACACCATTTGTTGCTTGATACTAATTTTCCTAAAATAATATTAAAAATATCAAAATCTATATCCATTTTCAGACCAAATAGGCTCCAAATTGACTTTGACAATAATTCTCCAATATAAATTTGAAGATTGTTTTTAAATGATTGTCTAACACTTTTTAAGATTCGAAAACATCAAGTAAAGAATCACACTTGGCTATAGTATTTTCAAACTCACATTCCATAAAAATTTTAATTCCCCCCCTCTCTCTCTAATAAATATCAATCTTAATAAATTGAGCTAGGGAAATATCTGCATTAAAAACCCAATTTCTAACATGATTCTATTAGTTGGAAAAGTATATACAATCAATTCACTTCCACTAGTTGAGCTCAACTAGAAAGAATGTAGCATTGTCAAATATACCTTCTATACAAATATATAAGAAAGAAGGTATATACAAAACAAAATTGATCATATACCAACAAAATAAACCAACTCTTTAATTTTTTTACTAATTAAATAACTATAATATGATTTCATAGTCTACATATTTATATATATTCTAATATCACTAACTTAAAAGATCTTGCACAATTCTAACAACATGGCAATACAGAGGGTCAAATTTTATTCTTAACATTCTTTGACTAGTTAAATACATTAAAGGAAAATAGAAAATAAGTACACTGTCACCTATTTGCTAAGAGTTGAAGGTATGTGTACTTAATATATACCACTTGAACTTCTTTATATTTATTGGCTTCAACAATGCATTTGCAACATACAAAGTGTCAAATGCACTATTATAGTCCTCCAAGCTTCTAAGAAATAATAAATTAAATGATACTAAAATTTCAAGTGATTCATACTTGCATGAAAGGGTCAGTATTTTTCTACCATTCACAAAATCTTCAATAGTTTATTGGCATATCCCCATATCTAAAAATACTATTTAAAGATAAACATAAGAATAGCTTGTGTCGAACCTTTGTAGTGGGAAAATTGACCACAAGTTCTCTCTGACGTATCTAATGAATACCACCACCAAATGCATTTTATTAGAAACATTAATACATATTTTGTTGTTGGCATCTCTTCTCCAATTTGAATTTATGAATATTAATGAAGTTTTGATACTCAATAAAATCATTATGGTGAACCAATAGAGTACTAAGAGTCATTACACCCTATTTGAACACTCCTAAATATATCCCAATGATTCACTAATGAATCTTGCTTGTTAATGTTTGGTCATGTAAAAACTATATATATTATAATGCACCTACAATTTTTAATGTTCGTGTGGGTTGAAAACATTTATAAACTATTAATCTTAATGTAAATCAATTATTGAAAAGCAATTGTGGGTCATATAGGCTAAGCATGGAACTTGTTGGTCGCCCCTAACTATCATATGAATTTTTATGACAATTTGATCATTTAAATTCCTTTCACTTTACATTTTAAGAAAAAATGTTAATTTTTAATAAAATTTTAACTTATACATAATTTTCTATTGCATATCAAGGAAAATAATGAAACAAAAACTGAAGTCATAGAGTCATTGTAGCAGTTAAAAGCATTAGCCTATCTACCCATTATTACCATTATAACCAATATCATAACTATATCCCACCCAAGATACAAAAAAATACCATCAACCACCTTATGTGACATCGAAGAGTTTAACAACATATCAAATGCATTAAAAAATCACAACTAGACCATGAAAAGAACTAATATTCTTCTTCTTTACTTTCAGACTTTGAGGTGATAAACTAGATCATTGGGGGAATGAACAACCTTGCTGCTAGTTCATCCTCCTAGAACCGAGGGTATCATCTACCTTCATCTCTAAGAGTCTAAATCATTTGAGATAGAGAGTTTTTCAACACATTAGCATCTCTCATTGTGGTGAAGCCACACTTGAGGTCTTTTTTCTTCGTGCCTCTACCTTCTTTGACAAATATGAGGAAGTTACTCTCTTTGAGTTTGAATATAGCAATAACCTATGTGGCAACATCAAATTTATTAGTGTCCTTAGAGACTTAGTAAGAGACCTACTTTTACCTTGAAAACCATCATTATTCCTATATTTCCAAATGAACCAGAGAGCAATAGATGAAAGAATAGACCAAAAAGAGTTACACCATTTGTTGCTTGATACTAACTTTCCTAAAATAATATTAAAAATATCAAAATTGGTATCCATTTTCAGACCAAATAGGCTCCGAATTTTCTAAGAAAAGGGGTAGTGAAAAACACACGAGGGATAGTTTCATCTTGTTGATAGGCATAATAGGTAATAAATTCACCTCCTGATTGTTTAAATGGTAGCTTATGCAAAATCAATCTCCATAAGAAGCAAGTAATCCTAGGTTCAATAGCCCTTTTCCATAGGTTATAATAGAATTTCTTCTAGATGGAGAGATCAAAGGAAAGACTCCATCTTAAGTTGATATGATTCAAAAATTTAAAATTGGAGGTAAGGGTAGAATAAACACTGTTGTATCTGACCTCGTGGATAGGGGATGAGTCAGGCCAACATAGGAGATATGAGCAAGAGTCAGGGCCACAACATTGCAGATTGGCTCCAACAAAGTCAAGTGCATTTTAACAAGGCTAAAGGTCCTCCAATGAGATTCTAATAGGTTTAATTTATCCTTTAGCAGAGGCCAGTAAATGAGATCACCATCACAGAGAATGTCCCAGAAAGTACTTGTTAGTGAATTTTTTTTCCCTTTTAACTGACATGCATTACTTATATTCTGATGGCAAGGAAAATTACTTCATAAAAAATGAGTTCTCCATTTGTAACTTGCTGTGTTTAGAGGCACATCTCCCTCCAAGATAAATTCAACAATAATATCCTTTATTTAAAAAGAGTGAAATGGAAATTTCTTGTTTAACCATAAAGAACTAAAGACATTCAAAATACTTTTCCATAAACATGTAAAAGCATTATTGATAGGTAAATGATCCACAAATAAGCCTTAAGACTTATAAAATGAAAGTGAGTCATACAAACTGATCAAATCCACTGAACATGATTGATCCAAATGCCATTCATAGAAATAATAAACAATCAATCACCACAATCAAGATTGCATTCCTTATGAAACCAATCCAAATTACTTAAAACCATAAGATTTCAAGTTATATACACATCATGAGAAGAACCAATAGATTCACCACTATTTTCTATTAATTCATACAAAAGTATCACCATCAAAATATTTCCTTTGACCAAGTCTTATATCTAATTACTAATAAATTTTTTTTAGAGTGTCGACCCTTGTTTTATCAAATAAAATTGTATATATAGCCATGTAGGGACTTTGAAAGTAGTTTTAAAACTAACTCCATAAGGAGTCATTACAATTTTTTTAAACCTAAAGCATAACATGACTAACCAAAAATAAGAAAATTTATTGGCCAAGGCTGCTAATTTCAATCTAATCTCTAGTTGCATTGATCGAGGTAGTTTTTTGTTTGTGATCTATAGGCGTATTTCTACCTTTTTTTCCACTCCTTATAGGCAACTTCAAACTCCATGATTTCATTTTGTTGTGGGATTTCCAATTGCTATGTTCTTAATTTCCAATTTGTAATCACTCTATAAGCATGCTCTAATTTCTTTTCTTGAACCATCAGGTGATCTTCACAGATGATAGTCATGGACTATGCCCGAGTTGTAATAATGAAATTCATGATAGAGACCTCTTTGATTTCTTTCATGGTCCTCAATTTATCTTAATAGGAAAAACATATATCCTTCAAACCCTTATTTGGCTGATCCTTCTTCCCCATGATTTCTACATCAATACATTTTATGTCATTTTCTAGAATGTGCTTCAAACATTCCAATTCATTAACCAGTTTTGAGCACTCATCCAAGTACTTTTTGATCACCATATTTCTCCATTCTAGATTAGTCATGGATATGTATAAGAAATCAAAATCTAAGCTAGAGCTTGGTCTCCCTTCTTGGACATTATCTGTTCCATACTCTTGAACTTAATTCATATGGATGATCATTTTATCCTATTTCACTTTTTCCATTCAGCTTTTATTCTAGATCTACCAATCTAGTTCTATATTAGAAACTTATCCATCCCTCTTCACTTGGTCGATGACTTGTTGATTCACATGAGAAGTCACATCAATGATAGGAATGGCATGGGGTTGAGCCTCAACTTCAACATTTTACAGAGTATGGATATATTCCGCTTGCAAACAAATAGATTTCTTTAATTCCTTCTTCTCCTTCCAATCTTTCCAGATTTGGTTAGTGACTTTTGTGTGACCAACATCAAGGATTTTCATGTTAGTATCCTTGGAGGGCAACCCAAGAATCTTCTCAACTATATAATCTTGAGGTGTAATATCATCCAAGTTCTTATTTGAAAATGGTTTATAAATGACAGCTACCTAGTGTCCTCTTTTTTCATCTACCTCCAATAAGATCTCTATTTTGGGCTTTTTTATTTTTGGGGTTTTACCTAGGCACTTTCCAACCATGTCCTCTACTGAGACATTCACTAGAACTATGCTTCTTTTCTTGGTCATAGACAGATAATGTTTGAGATAATGGGTGTTACACACATTGCATAATGTTGTTATATATTATTTTATTATGTAATGTTGTTCCTAGATGGACGTGCAACATGTAAAGATTCCAATGGAATATTCTTGATGAGTTGTATTGTAACATTGTGAAAATATTTAATGTAATTATTTAATATTGGGAAAAGAATTAAATGCCCAATATTAAATGTGGGGTCAGTGGGTTAGGTAGCACATGGTTTTAGCACATGGTTTATATAATACCACTTGGTGGTTTTGTGGGACTTGCTACTATATAAGTAGCCACAAGGGTAGTTGTTGTAGAGTGAGAGAGAGTGACAAGGAGAAGACAAAAAGGCAAGAGTCAAGCGGGACAAGGCTTGACAGGTTAGCCAAGGGAGCATTTGTGAAGGTTGAAAGCATGGCATGGGATGTGTGGATTCATGCTTGTTCACATAGTTTTCTCGGTTGTGGCTATGGCCATGAAGGCTTCCATGGTTGTATAGCAATGGTATTTTTTGCTGAATAATACATGGTGATGGATGCTTTTGGAGGCTAGGTTTTTTCTCTCAATGAGGGTTTCCCAAGGTATATCTTGTGTCACAATTTTGTGAGTATGTTGTCTATTCTCTTGCATGTGGATTTTAATTCCGTGTTTATTTATTATGGGTTATGTGGAAACGGTTATATTCTTTATTGCCAAGTTTCCTTACAAGTGGTATCAGAGCCTGGTTTTGGCCTGGTCATGGGTTCAAATCTCCCCGGTGCCTTCCCGACCCGCGTAAGCACCTGGTATGCCCGTCGAGGGGGAGATTGTTGGGTGATGCAACGCACTCCCCTGCCCACAGGTGGTTAATTATGTGGTGTTCCATGTTCACTAACAGTCATGGCTTTTGGTGCGACAACAAATGGGCCCTACAATTGGTATCAGAGCTATGGTTTTATTATTGTAACCCTAGATTGAATCCATGGGAATGCATGAGAGGATAAAAGAAAGGGCAAGATATATGAATGATTTATTGCAGATCTGAGGCTTTTGGATTTGCTGTTATGATGGGATGTTAAAATATTTGGGCATGTGAAATTGTTGGACAAAATTTTTTTTCTTCGGATGTTTCATTTAAATGAGGGTTTTGGGGGGTAGCTTGCAGAAATGACCTCCTGGGTAAAAATAGACCTCACCACTGGATCCGAGTCGACATTTCCATAAAATTTGATATATAATATGCCCTAGTTTGGCCATGTTAAGAGGAAATGAAAGAGTTTTTTAGTTTCAGCCCATGATGGCTGTCAAATTTAATCCTGGCGGAATTTTCGTCACTGAAAAAAAAAAAAAAAAAAAAATCGTACTGAAAATGGTAAAAAGACTGTCTTAGTAAAATGGCCATAACTTTCTCTCAGAATATCAGATTTCAGAGTTCTTACAGGCATTGGAAAGATAATTCAGAGCACTACAACATGGTGTAGGTTTGGTTCTATGATTTTGAGATTTTGTCAGGTTTTAAGAGCCCTAAAGTCAGATGTTGTTTATTTTGAGCACGAATTAGGGCATAACTTGGGCATACGGAGTCAGATTTTGGACTTTGAGTAGTCAACGGAAAGCTCTTGGAGAGCTCTACACATTGGTTCAGATTTGGTGTAGGTTTGGCATGATTTATTTGTTGATATATTGATCTGAACAGTTTATAGGTATATTTTGACTATGGTAACATTGTGAGTTTATGACATTGGAGATTTAAGTTTTTGATGTCATTGTATACTCAGTTCATATTTCAGTTTGGTCTCATGATGATATGGTTATCAGTGTTTGGTTTGGATATGCATGATGACTTGTTGGGTCTACAAGTTGTGTAGTATTGTAAGCGGTCTATACTTACAGGTTGCATTTATAGTTTGGTTATGGGTTGTATTTGCCCATTGATCTTTCATTATTGATGCATAATCAGATTGGTGGCTTGGATTTGGGTTGTCTATGCCCTAAGTCACATGATTTTATCTTCATGTAGAAGGGATGAGATGTTGTTACCAGGTACAGTCATGACAAAGGATTGTGGTTGACTATGCTGATAGGTTGGACACTTTGAGAGACAGATGCTCAGTTCATGGATGTGATCATGGTGTCATGGATTTTGGCATGACATGATTGGTTATATAGGTACATCCTTGATGTTCATTAGCTTGGATTTCTGATTCAGTTATGGTGGTATATCTTCTTGGTTGAGGATCATAGTTATTTAGTTTCTTTTGAGGAGCTCATGATGTGCACTTTGAGTTATTTGATGGTTTGATGCATTGGTTGATTCTCATGGTTAGAGGATGGGTTTTTCATCATTATGTCATGGATAGCTTGGATATACAGTTTAGTGGGAGCTTGTGACAGTGATGGGGTGACAGTGCAGGATTAATTCCTGGTTTGATTTGGTTCTTCCTAGTATGTGGAGATAGTTTTCTTCATGGTGTGTGGAGATGGTTGCATCTTGAGGACTCACAGGGTTCTTGGCAAATGTGTGGTTTATACTTTTATTTCACATGTTATCCTTGGTATGAGGATGGTTTCATTATTATGTCATGGTATACTCTTGATACGCATTTAGAGTTGTGACATGTTATGGTGTGTTCATATGGAGCATGTTATCTTTTTTTAGTTGAGATGGTAAGATCATGTTGTCATGTTTATGTTCCTGAGACCATGGTTGGAACTTTGACATTGATCTTGGTTTAGTTTCTTGGTATTGAGTACACTGATCATAAGCTGGATACTTCATGATATTGCTATGTTGCATTTAGAGTTGGCATGGATTGATTGGTTACAGATGCTCATGGATACTTAGAGATGGTGGTGACGCTGATTTCTCTTGGATTAGAGAAGTATTTGTTGGGATGGTTGATGGTTTCAACAGGAAGTCTGAGAGGCAGTCACCTGATATGGACTTGAGAGGAGATTGTTCTTAGATGAGTCTTGGTTGGAGACTTGGGTATCTTGATGAGCATTCTCATTCTCCACTCTTGGTCTACTCGGCGGTTTGCTACTTGAGAGGTATAGCCCATTTTTTTTTCTCTCAATTGCATTATATTTATGCTTGTCTTTCATGGATATGGATCTTGAGCTATGGTACATGAGTTAGTTCTGGAGGGTTTATTTGAGAGATGGTTTAGCATTGGTTATCTCCATGTGCATATGTTGTTATGTTGGTTGAGTTTGGGAGATGGTTTTATATTGGGCATTTTCCTTGGATTAGGAATGGTTATTCCTTGATTTAGGAATGGTTATTCCCTGGTTCAGGAATGGTTTTATTGAGTTTGATCTTCTTGTGAGAGGCTTACATCCATGATATGTTATATGGTATGGTTTCGGTGTTGTTGAGGCT
Organism: Cupressus sempervirens; assembly: GCA_028749045.1. Lineage (NCBI taxonomy): Eukaryota > Viridiplantae > Streptophyta > Pinopsida > Cupressales > Cupressaceae > Cupressus > Cupressus sempervirens. Next base: position 540,654,300 of record CM053793.1, read on the forward strand.
TCTTGTTGGGGTTTTATGGAGGAGATCATACTTGCACAGTTTACATCTAGAGGTGTGTGTAGAAGGACATGATACAGGTTATGATTTGCATGGTTTCTCCAGTCTTGGTTATCTTCCTCCCTGTTCAGTTTTGCTTACATTGGATTTGAGATTGGTTGGAGATTGTGATCACTAGTTTGTGCTCATGTATTTCATGTGAAATATGACATGGTTATTCCTGTATCTCTTTCCTTTGTTGGTTGTGGTGAACTTGGGAGAGCATTGGAGACTTGTTATGAGAGTTGTTCTTGCAGGATATCAATTTATGTATTGTGGATTTCCTTGATACTACATGGATTCACTTCTTTGAGATGTTGTGAGTGGATTGGTTATAGATTTAACATTATCTTTTGCAGTGGGAGCTTCTTGGTATATATGTGGCAGGTATTGCTCTTGAGGCTTGTGATTGCAGGTTATAGATTGGATATGTCAGTGATATGAGATTCACTTGTTATACCTTTGAGTTATGGATAGTTGGATGGGTTTGGCACTTTGCTATGGGTACTATTTCAGCTATGGATATTTTGACAACTACGAATACATGTGATTACCTTTGGATCAGGTTATTGGTGCTCGGAATTTTCAGTTGGTACAGGATTTTATGATCTTCTAATGTGACATGTTGGGTGGTTTTCTCTTTGGATGGATTCTATGTATGTCCAGTGGTAGTGACATAATAGGAGGTGAGATCATTCATGTTTGAGATGTTGGATACTTTGATTTTGTTGCGGGTACCAAGATGGAGCACTTGGTTTATTTTGATCCATGATGGTGGATGTGCTGGGAGGGATTGTTCCCTTGTTCATTTGTGTGGCTACGGATTGACCCTATGCAATGTATACAACAAGTGGGAGATTGTTGAGATAATGGTTGTTGCACACATTGCATAATGTTGTTATATATTATTTTATTATGTAATGTTGTTCCTAGATGGACGTGCAACATGTAAAGATTTCAATGGAATATTCTTGATGAGTTGTATTGTAACATTGTGAAAATATTTAATGTAATTATTTAATATTGGGAAAAGAATTAAATGCCCAATATTAAATGTGGGGTCAGTGGGTTAGGTAGCACATGGTTTTAGCACATGGTTTATGTAATACTACTTGGTGGTTTTGTGGGACTTGCTACTATACAAGCAGCCACAAGGGTAGTTGTTGTAGAGTGAGAGAGAGTGACAAGGAGAAGACAAAAAGGCAAGAGTCAAGCGGGACAAGGCTTGACAGGTTAGCCAAGGGAGCATTTGTGAAGGTTGAAAGCATGGCATGGGATGTGTGGATTCATGCTTGTTCACATAATTTTCTCGGTTGTGGCTATGGCCATGAAGGCTTCCATGGTTGTATGGCAATGGTATTTTTTGCTGAATAATACATGGTGATGGATGCTTTTGGAGGCTGGGTTTTTTCTCTCAATGAGGGTTTCCTAGGGTATATCTTGTGTCACAATTTTGTGAGTATGTTGTCTATTCTCTTGCATGTGGATTTTAATTCCGTGTTTATTTATTATGGGTTATGTGGAAACGGTTATATTCTTTATTGCCAAGTTTCCTTACAGATAAAACCAATTTGGTGTAGAAGAGACACTCTTTAGTGGAGGATTATGAAGAACATGAGAAGTGCCAACAACCAGTGTATTCAAGGAATTATCTCCATCCACTGCATGTTGGTTATTTTGATCCATGATTTCAATTAGGTTTCTCTACTAGACTCAACTATGACTTCAATTTCAATTGGTTCCACATTAGGATTTACCACGATACCTTGTTGAGATCTTTTTTTCTTAGTGTAGGAACATGTCCACCTAGATGAAGTTGAAGGTTGAACTAAACTCTGAACAAAGTCTAAGTTTCAATTTTAGGTTCAGGGTTCAAGGAGCCTACAAAGGAAAATGTGATAATTTTATCAAAAATATGAATATGAAACTATTATCTAGAACTGGTAGAGCCTTTATGAAGCTGTAACTCAACATGCCCCAACTTGGACCTCATTTTCTCTACCAGCCAATTCTTATTTCTTTCAATGACAGGGAGAGTTCTCTCTTTAAGATTATCCTCCTTGAGTAAATTCCAATTTATTTTAGGTAGGGGAAAAGCTTCGAATTGAGCTGCATAGAAGAGACCAACTATTTATTCACTTTCATCTTCTTCTACCTCCTTTGTATCCATGTGTAGCTTGAACTCTTTAATTTGCTTCAAGATGAATTTGGACCACCATATTTTCCTTACCTCATAGCCTTCCTCACAATCTTCCCAAAAATCTTCCATCTGAGGAATGTGGGTAAAAGATGGGAGCAATTCAAACTAAGATTGTGTGAAGCCTTTACTATCAAACCCAGAGCAGGCAGAATAGAATGCTGCATTCATAGTCTTTAATTCAATTTCAAGACCAAAAGCATCTTGAATGCTTTTGCACTGATAATGGCCAAGCTCAATAGGGAAGATAAAATCATAACCTTTTCTAGCTTAAATTTTTTTATCCACTTCATCTACCTACCTGCAAACTTCAATCAAAAAATAACAATCTAAGTAGTATCTAGATAACTTCAAAGGTTTACCTTTGTACCCACCTACTCTTATGTACGTGAATATGGGAAATTGGGTGAAGAAGACGCCATAGGTAGTGACAAATTGATCTGCTTCTTCAATCAATCCACTATGCTCTCTACCTTGGAGCTCAAAAACCAACCTGGCAAGAAAGGTATCTTGTACCCTTTTAAAATCCTTGGGATTATTTTCTTTCTGCGGTAGGGGAAAATAATCTTAGATGGGCATGTCATTTACCCAATCTAGGTGGGGAAAACCTAGATAAGAATCCTTCCCACTCTTTACAACATGCTACAATATAAAATAGATAAGAAGCCATATAAAACCTAGAAACCTTGGATGCTTGCCAAATCTCTTCATGCAATTGGTTCACTATAATTTCAACCCAGTCAATATACTTTCCTTCACTTGAAATGGTCTGAACAAAGAAATACATCCAATTTTCCTTGAAAAGGTGTTCTTGTTCCCTTTGATTTTGTTCATAGGGGTGATTATATCTTTAATCTTAGGAATCATATGTTCTTGCATTAGGGGATGAGGAAGACAAGAACCTCCTTTCTCAGGTCTAAGAAATCAATTCTTAGTTATGGTATTATTAAATTTGTTGTTGTCAGTGGCAAGTTGAGAGTCAAACAGATTGATAGTCCAGGCTTCATATTCTTCACATAGAGGGATCCTTAGAGCACCCATTACTATAACTCTATTGACATACATCAACACTTCCCTTGTATGTGTTCTAATGCACCTTTGGGTAGCATCATACTTGTCTCTATAGCCCAAAATCAGCTTTAGGCAATGAATTGCTTCTAGAAAACCCCTAGCTTGCAACAACCCACTCTTAGCTACCTTTTATGCAATAGATCTAGACTTAGGTCTTAAAAAACCTTGTCATTAGTTTTTCGATATCCTCATTAGCAAGAAAGGTATCTCCTAGTTTTGGAAAGAAACTAGTTAGGGTGGTGGTTGTCTTCACTTTAGGTAACTTAGGGAGAGAAGTGGCCATGGTAGAAAGGAAGATTATAATTTTCACCGCAAGGAAAAGACAAAATGAAAAGGACCAGAAAAGATATCTATTCTTTTAAATAGAATTAATAGTAGCTAATGAGGAAAAGGAATGAGAAGGTTATACTTGTATCTCTAGGAAAATTAGAACACTTACCTCATATGGTGATGACATAATAAATAAGAAACGAAACTTTTAATAGTTTAAACAGGAAAGTGCATCATGGATGAATGAGGCAAGTACCGATTTGATAGGGATTTTTAATCATTAATGAGCATTGCTTAACTCTACACATACCAAATCACTTCACCACCTTTTGCATCAATTAGCCATCAAGGCATGTCTTTTCTACCTTTTTAGAAAAGATTTTATCATCTTTGTACTGCCACTTGTCATTATCCATGCACGTGTCAGAGTGATGAATTTTGAACTCATGAACCATGGGAAAAGTTTCAAATTTGAGTTTGATAGTCTTAGAATATAGGGATTTGATGCTCGTAATTAACACATCATGGTAGGAAAATCTTAGCGATGAAGAACTCTAAACTTGAATCGTTGTTGGTTCAAAGTTCAACTTCAAAGGGAGCATTGAAACCCAACTGATGTCATGGGTCTTGTTGAGACTTAAACAAGCATACAGGTTAGATCAATAAACCTTGAACCAATTGGTTCAAGAGTTCAAGCTCAAAGAAAAGGTAATGCAAGGTAAACGTGGCCAAGGTGTCCCGATAAGACCAAGACAACTTGAACCTTTGAACTTTGAACCTTGAACCAATTGATTCAAAGTTTAGATTTGAAAAGGAGGGGGTAATAAAAGATAAAATACAAGCATAAAATTTTAAGGTTGAAAAGATGGTAAAAGTACTAATGCTTGATTGTGCCTCTCTTTTTTTGAACATCCTTGAAGTAGGGCAAGGGGTCTATTATTATGCTTTAAGTTCCACCAAATGGAACATTTAGCACACCAAATATTGCATTTTTCTATTCTCTGAATAGAACCCAGAATGGGTCTAACACTTATCCAACTCTTCCATATAGATTTGAATACATTGGAACCTCCTACAGTAGAGTTCCACTCAAGAGAAAGAAGATCACCCAAGCCCATGCCTTCCCAGAATTTAGCTCTATTTGGACACCCTCTACTGATATTGTGCCTAATTAACACCTTCCAAAGTTCATTGCAACATGTGGCCTTTGCTATCCACTTGATGGCCAGAGCAACACCCTATTTCTTGAGATCTTTTGGCCCCAAACCTCCTTTTTTTTAGTACACCATTCCCATTCATCGCATGTTTCCTCTTACTCTCCTTCCCATCATACCATAGAAAGTATGATATAATCTTCTGAATAAATCCATTTTTTATGACAGTTAGGCCTCGTTTGGTTGCAAGAATTGGGTGGGAATAGGAAAATCTAAATACCTGCATTTGCAAATTTGACATTTGTATGCAAAATACAAAATTAGAATTAGAATTCATCTATCCTAATTTGACCCCAAAATGAGCATAGTGAAATTCCTAAAATAATGTGGAATAAGAATACCTTATTCTTATTCCAATTTTTAATAAACCCAATTTGATGGGTTGTCAGGTCGATGACTTTGCTGCTTAATTGCATTTTGCTTCTTGAATACATTTTTTGACTATTTTCTCTATCCATCATAAGATATAAACTAGGTTAACATTGTTTATATTTTAATATACGCTTTTTTATTTTTTTTAAATAACAAAAAAGGCTAATATTAGATTCAATATCTTTAATAAACTTTTATAAAATTATCTTTAGAGATAAATCTTATGTTTAGTTTTATAATTAGAACTATGTTGAAAGATCATTTAAATACCATATTTGATCTTGAATTTTTTGTATTTTTTATTTTCTTTAATATATTTAAAAATAGTTTTGACCTGATACTCAAATTTATAGTTATATTTAACATATAAATTTTTGGAAAATGCTATAATATATATAATTTAAATTATTAAATTATTTATTTTTTAAATAATAAACATGAATATTTAAAAATCTCACTTAGAATTTAAGTAGCTATAAACAATATTGAATATGATTTTAATATTCAAAGAATCTCAAAGATTTCAGGCATGCATGAGCTCGTATCGGGTACTGAAACTTGTTTGTAGATGACCTCCATCAATATATATATATATATATATATATATATATATATATATATATATATATATATATATATATATATATATATATATATATATATATATATATATATATATATATATATATATATATATATATATATATATAATTTTATTTTATTTAGAATTATAATTATAATTTACAATATAATATGTCCTTTGAAATTCTCAAAGGTTGTGGTATACCTTTCAATGATAAAAATAAAATACATGCTACTTAAAATTATTTGCCTTTAAAAAAAGAAGAAGTCTTTTTATAAATAAAATATCTTGTTTATTTAAAATATTACCAAACTAAAAATAAAATTTATTAAAATTTAAAAAATAAACTTATTCAAATTCCTATTTCAATTGTTGCAACAAAAAGAGAATATGCATTTTTCATTCCTCTTCCACGTCAACCAAACAGGTCCAAATGATATTCCAAAATTTATTTTAAAAATGCATGAATTCTAGAAGAGTGCTTATTCTAGTATAGATGAATGTCGCATTTGACAATTCTTACAACCAAACAAGACCTTAGATCATTACAATTCCTTTCATTTTATATTTAAAAAGAAAAAAAAAATTAATAATTTTTTAATTTACAAATTACTCAATAAATTCTTATAAATTTAAGTATTATATTTTAAAATATTTTAAGAAAATTTTATTTATGACAACAATAATATAAAATTAAATTAGTAATTAGTCATATATGCAAAAAAAATTAATTAGTCAAGTTTCTAAATTTATATCTTTTATTAAGCTGATAGGCTTATATATGGGAACTTTGTTCCCAATTTTTGCAATTTTTGGCCGGCAAATTGTCAGCCTCACCGAAAGTTTTTTGCAATTTGTCAGCCAAAGTGAGATACCCACTCAAAAAACATTTCTATTATCGCCCTTTTATTTCTTTTCTTTAACTTTCCCTCTTGCATTGCATAAGCATTGTTTTTTCCTTTTTCTACTACTATTTGGGGCTTTCATTTTGTTTTTTCCTTTTGCAACAGTTGTTTGAGGCTTTTTAATTTCATTTCCCAAATTTTATATAGCAATGGTAATGGCAATTGTTTGAAGGATTTCAGGCTATAGTTTGAAGGATTTCAAACTATGTTGTTCATACTTACTCTCTCTAGTAAGTTTTTCTCCATTATATATATGAATGTTATTAAAGATTTTTATTTCTGAATTCTTCGTCACTGAGATTTAAGAATTTATTTACATCAAACTTGTAACCTTTCCCAAATTTGTTTTCATATTTATTGTTGTAATGCAATTTCTCCTTCAAAGTTTAAATTCCATTGCTTCTCTAGGCAATCTTTGTAAAGTTTACCATGCTCACCTACTTGCATGATCTTTGTCACTTGCACCTAGGGCATCAATTTCAGGCAACTTGGGGAGCTCCATTTCGTTCAAGAAAGGCTATGAATTTTGTCTAATGACACTGTTAAGAAGAGAATTTCAAGTGTTTTCTCTGGTTGTGTTTTTCCTTCTCTTTGTTTATGGTTTGTGTTACTTAGAACTTGAAATATCATAAACTTCAATTTAATAATCATCGGCTATACTAATACACAAAGTTTCTCTTTTGTAGGCATATGCACTTTCTCTAAATTATGTAGTTGTTGCATTTTTTTATATAGTTGGAAATACAAGATATAATTGATATTTTAATTGATCACAATGTAGAGGTTGTAAATGGATTGCATTAGATTGAATTAGTGTAAGATTCACAAATCTTATAATTATTATTTTTAATCATTATGTATCAAGATTAATAGGTTGTAAAAAAGTAGAACTAGAGATAATATTTAATATGGGAAGAAAATTGTGGTAAAGAATTATATTAATAATTACTATTCATAGTTCCGATCTTCTTTAAAAATACAGATTTATATGATTAATTTATTTTTTTCATAATTTAAATTTAAAAAGAGCAGATATTTTTAGAATGAAAACAAGTATAGAAAGTGATTTTTTTAATAAAAAAAACTCATAATTTAAATTCAAAAAGAGCAAACATTTTTAGAATAAAAATAAGTGATTATTTATTAGTATTTGTTCATAGGCTAATTACTATTGTATCAATTTTTGAATCCTATCTGTTAACTCGTTATTAAATATAATGTCTCCAACCAATGTCTACCAATTAAAATTACATATCTCTTTTTATTTGCAATAATTTAATTTTTTGTTATAGTATACGTGCACTTTTTTAAGTTAAAAATTTATGATTATTTGATTAGCTATGACACTTTGATGGACAATATTTGATGGACTCTATTTTATTAGGGGTGAAAGACATGCCTTCAAGCACCAAGTAGTTTAGATTTATAATCATAATATTTCGTTTCATTAAAAAAATAATTTTAAAAATAGAATATTTAAGAAAAATATTATATTCAAATAGAATATAATTAAATAATATTATAAGATATTGTAACTTATTTTAAAATATTAAAATAATTTTATAGTTTATATTTAAATATATAAATTTAATTAAAAAATTATATCAATAATTTATATTTATTATAATGTGATAAGTACTTAGCCACTACGTGACAATTGTTTATTATGTAGTAACTTTATTTTGAAAAATAAATAAATTTCTAAAACTATTTAAAAGTATAGAAAGTTTTTATTAAAGAAGATATTGTAACTTAATTTTAAAATTTTAAAATAAATTATAGAGTTTATATTTAAATATTCAATTTAATTAAAAAATTATATCAATAATTTATATTTATTATAATGTGACAAGTAATTAGCCACTATGTCACACTTGTTTATTATGTAGTAACTTCATTTTGAAAAATAAATAAATTTCTAAAACTACTTAAAAGTACATAAAGTTTCTATTAAAATCTACATTGTATTTAAAAACTAACTCAATTTTGAAAAAACAAAATCTAAAATATATTTAAAAGTAAAGAAAGTTTCTATCAAATTCTACATTATACTTAAAAACTATTTACTAGTCAATATTTTTTTAATAAAATAAAATATATTTCAAAAACATGTTTAAAAGTATACAAATATTAAAATCTACATTATACTTAAAAACTATTTATGAGTCAATTTTTTAAATTAAAATATTTAGAATATAAATATTTAAATATGTAAAAAAAAATAGAAATATTTTACTATGTAGGAAAGTTTCAAAAGTTTATATTAAAATATAGATTATGACTTTTTTTCAAAGCTTAAAAATAGTTTTATAAAATTATTAATGTTTTTATTTTCTATATAACAATTTTATTTTTTAAAGATGTAAATAATATATAGAAAAAATATAATAAAATTAATAATTAAAGTAACAAAAAACTAAACAATTTTTTTTTTTTTACACAAAATAACTATATAGATTTTATTATCTTGTTACTCTAAACTTAATATTTATACACATTACAAAAAAAATTCCAAACATCCTAATTCTAATGAATCTAATTTATTTGGTAATTACATTTAAATTGTCAATTATTGGTTGCATAGCCACTTTACACTTTATAGCTATCACTTACAATGTAATAATACATTATACTAAACATATCACTTCTATCGGCTTCTCGTTGCATGTACAAAAAAGTGCAGCTAGTTGTAAAAGGGTTAAAAATTAATATAAATAATATAAAACATGTATATTGCATACTGTTATGTATATCCTCCAATAAGTTTTTCTATTGCTAGCATTACAAACTCTATATATTTTAGTAATTTAAAAAAATACAAAAATAAAATATTAGATTATTAATAATTAATGGTAGCAACTAGACGTTATAAAGTCCATTCTTTAAACTCTTAATAATTTCCACCTTCATGCATGTACTTTTCTATTAAAAATGTACTTTTTAAGAGGTTTTGCCCAAGTAATAAATATATATTTCTATTATATTTCGAGATTCACATGATTTTCTAAAACAAAACATGTAAGAAAACTGCCAACTAAGTTAGTATTATTATTTCAAAAAAAAATTCATCAACAGTTTCAATTTCTTTTTTGGAAGAGACTTTCTTAAAACTATCTCTAGTGTTCAATATATTGATAGTACATTTACTAATAAACATTAGCTAAAGCTTAAAATCCAAACAATTTTTTTTTTCACTAAAAGGGGTAAACAATTTATTGAATACCAAAGAGAGCAGAACAACACAAGAAACAAAGAGAACTACAGAGCTTTACCCTGGTCCACAAGTTGAACCAGCAACTGAGATAAATCAAGGGGAAGCATCTTATGATCAATAATGTTCCAAGTCGGCCCATGCTCAGAAGCCCATTTAGCTGGACAATTAGCCACACCATTTCGCTCACGAGGGATATGCATAAAGGACACAAAATCTAGAGAATTGCATAACTGAATGATTTGCTAAATAACTAGAGCCAAATGCCAATCCACATGCACAAGGTTCCTTCTATTCAATAAATTCACAACCACTTGCGAGTCAATCTCACAGATAATTCTTTTCAAGCCACGTTGACAATAATGTTCCACTGCAACCAAGATAGCCAGGGTTTCCATGAGGTTATTAGTATGGTAACCCTTGTATATAGAAAATAGAAATTGAATATCACTAGAACTATCACGCCCAACTCCCCCAATACCAACCAAACTAGGATTTCTTTGAGAAAAACCATCAATGTTGATTTTAAGAATGCCTGCCTCAGGAGGAGATCAATACCCCTCATGATTAACACGCCGAGAGTGTTGCCTAGCTCTATTCCCAAAGTGGTTGTGGGGGATCGAGGGAGTGCAACCCGGAAGAGGAAAGGAAAGACGTGAGTAAATACCAACAGCTCTAGGATCCAAACCTCCACCAATGTCACATGTAGTGATGCAGGAGCATCTTTCATGGAAAAATTATTGAAAAAAAAAAATTGGAAAAAAAAAAAAAAAATCTAGAGGAGAGAGAAAGTGACGAAAATAGGAAGAAAAATAATTAAAAATAGAAAATAGGAAAAAAGGGAAAAAGGAGAAAAAGAAAAAAAGGAGGAATTTCTATTTTCGAGGTGCATAGGTGGCATAAATAGAAAAATAAGAAAATTAATTGTCATTCCATTAATCGAGGTGTGTAGGTGGCATTTTAGAAGTTTGTGAAAAGTTTCTTAAATCATATATTTAATATTTGTTGGGTGCTTAGTTGTATTTGGGTGGGAATTTAATATTTTTTTAAAAGTAGTTGTATTTACCTTTTATCCCACATTGGTTGTGTTTGTAATGTCTTGGGTTAGAAGTGCCTATTTAAGAAAGGCCTATTATTATTTGTAATCAAGTTCGGGAAATAAAAGCTCTTCAAGTGTAAGCTCTTCAAGTGTAATCACTTCTAATGAATTTCAAGTATTAATGGATGCTTTGTGAATCATTTTGTCATCTCTTGTCTCCATATTTTTGTGATCTTGGTTGTGAGTTGGTACGGGTGGTGTGGCCCCGTCATCAGTGATGTCAGAGCGTACCTTCATCAGTGGTATCAGAGCAGGAGTTCCTGAGCGTATAGACAGATTGCCGAAGCTGAGGCAGTTTGCACCAGGACCTTGGGAGGACATGCAGATGGATTGATGGATGCGGAGATGGAAGATTGAACTTGTTGAGGCATGATCGTAGAGAGCTTGTGGATTGCAAATCCGTGGTCCTAGACTTGTGATGTGGTTCATGATTGTTTGTGCGAGGTGGCAGGTTGCGATCTGACTTGCAAACAATTCAAGGTTGTCACAAGAAGCGTAGGAAGGATTTGTTGCAGAGGGTTTACGAAGATCTTGGAAGATGGCTCCAAGAGGATTGGACCCTAAGATGATTGCCAAAATCCATGATATAGTGGAGAGGAATTTTTGTAAGATGATTTCTCAGTTGGATGCTAGATTGGCTGATCAAGCTAAGAAGGTCAAGGTGGAAGAGGATGGTTTTGTTGACCAGATTGGGGAGTCTAATGCAGAACCTGCAGAGCAACTAGAGGTTGTTGCTGAAGATATTCCTAACATTGTTGATGTTGGGACAGAGGTTGGTTTTCATGATCAAATAGTTGAGTCTAACATGGAGATTGTGGAGCACTTGGTTGTGGATGATCCAGTTGTTGTTGGTGGTGACTTGTATCTTGCAGAGCATCTTGTTGTGAGTAATGAGCTTGCTAGTGTTGAGAGTTTGGCATGTGTTGATGAAAATCTACATGTGGCTGTTGATGTGGGGTTTGTTGCTGCGGATATGAATTCACTAGTTGCTAATGTGAATGAGAGTTTGTTGATGAAGAATTATGTTCAATGTTGATTAGATGGTTAAGATTCTAGTGTTTGATAGAGTAATGCAGATGTGGAAGATTTGCACGTTGGTTTTCTTGTCCCCATTGAGGTGGAAACCTTTGGTGAAGATGAAGATGGTTGTAGATCTTTCTTTTTTGGTGTCAAAGTGTGGGACACACTTTTCTATCTACCGGGGGAGTCTGATGCAGGAGCATCTTTCATGGGAAAATTATTGAAAAAAAAAAAAAATTTTGAAAAAAAAAAAACAAATCTAGAGGAGAGAGAAAGTGACGAAAATAGGAAGAAAAATAATTAAAAATAGAAAAAAGGAAAAAAGGGAAAAAGGAGAGAAAGAAAAAAAGGAGGAATTTCTATTTTCAAGGTGCATAGGTGGCATAAATAGAAAAATAAGAAAATTAATTGTCATTCCATTAATCGAGGTGTGTAGGTGGCATTTTAGAAGTTTGTGAAAAGTTCCTTAAATCATGTATTTAATATTTGTTGGGTGCTTAGTTGTATTTGGGTGGGAATTTAATATTTATTTAAAGGTAGTTGTATTTACCTTTTATCCCACATTGGTTGTGTTTGTAATGTCTTGGGTTAGAAGTGCTTATTTAAGAAAGGCCTATTATCATTTGTAATCAAGTTCGGGAAATAAAAGCTCTTCAAGTGTAAGCTCTTCAAGTGTAATCACTTCTAATGAATTTCAAGTATTAATGGATGCTTTGTGAAGCATTTTGTCATCTCTTGTCTCTATATTTTTGTGATCTTGGTTGTGAGTTGGTACGGGTGGTGTGGCCCCGTCATCAGTGGTATTAGAGCGTACCTTCATCAGTGGTATCAGAGCGTACCTTCATCATTTAGCTAGGAGTGTTTCATGAAGAGAATTAACAATTTTCCCCCACAGGTGCCTAATCTCAAACTACAAATCATGAAAGATCCTCCTATTCCTCTCAAGTCAAACATGCCATAAAATAAGGGAAGGGCCAATAGTCCAAGTAACTTGCAAAAAAGAAGTCTTGGAAGGGGGATGGCCCAAATGGTCCCAGAATTCAGATAAAGAAGAAATGTGCTAGTGCGTGCATCCCCACACACTCCACCAAAAGTGCCAAATCTGTTTGGCAAAGGGGCACTGGAAAGAAAGGTGAGACACAGTCTCTTCACTATTGCGGCATAAAACACAGATGGAAGGCCCCTAGAAGCCTTTCTTGCATAGATTCTCCCAAGTAAGACAATGATTGTAAACTAGAATGCAGAGGAAAAAGTTACTCTTAGGCCATGAAAAACTATTCCAAACTTTCTTCCACCAAGAGACCTCCACCTCGCCAAAAATTTGCTTCATCAGCGCAAGGTACCCTGAAGAAACAAAATACTTGCTAGAAGAAGCACCTCCCCAAGCCAAAACATCAGGTTCCTGTACAGAGTTGCATTCCCTAGAAGCCAATATCTGAGATAGTTCCAATTGATCCCCCAAAGAGCCACCCAACAGTCAATCAGAAGAGTTCTTCCATCTATAGCAAGGCCCAAGTTATAAGCCTCCTTATAATGAGCCACCTTATTCCATCCAACAGAAAGGATAAGAGGATTGCAAGTGTGGATGAGAGGATAAGAGAGGAGGATGCCCATTCCAAGAATCACTCCAAAATAGAGCCTCAGTGTCTCTGTTACAGATTCAAAATAAACTTCTCTTCACTAGGTGAGCACCAATCTTGAGGGTATTCGACACCAGAGACCCTCTTCCCTCAAGAGAAAACCTAGAAATATCTGAAGGTTCAACACCAAGTAAATACTTGTGTGACAGGATACAGGCCCAAAGCTAAGACTGACTAGAACACCAGCGCCAATAGAGCTTGGCAACAAGAGCTGACTGCACAAGATAGCAGAATGAAGGCCAAAGCCTCCTCCCTTTTTTGGCCTGCAAACAGTATCCCAATTGATGAGGCTCCATTTGGTATTTTGCAAATTGGCACTCCAAAGAAATTGGTGAGAGAGAGCATCAAATTCCTTAAGAAATTTTAAATTTGCGTCTTTTTATGGTTACACTCAATTCCATTAAAACATATAAAATCTTTGTCATATATATAAATATTAGAATGTCTAAGCGTCTAATATGTTCATTGGGCATGAATGAAGATCAACATTCAACTTAATAAAACTACATTCAAATCACTCCTCGTAAAGAATAAATCAAATTTTAACAATTATTTATATTCATGCGTCTCCATCCAAAAAGCATCTAGAGGGAAAAATCTTAAGCATAAAAGATGAAAATTGTGGAATTGACCTATTCAAATGGGCATTATATGCACTGTGTACCATCACTTATGTGTACATTGAAAGAAAATTTATCAAAAAATTTATTAAAATGATTAGAACTTATTATCTGTAAGCTGTAAGCATCTCTAAGCAAATAAAAATGATATTGGATATTCATGATGTCTGATATTGATATCTTCCTTATGATAGTTTAGATACAATATCATCAAGATTCAAATTCTATTATGTTATTATTATAATATTGATATTTTATGATAGTTCAGATATAATATCATCTAGATCCAAATTCTATTAAGATATTATTATTATTTTTCATGAAGAATGCACTACCTTTTTGTATCCAACCTCACTGATTTACTGACTCCCAATAAAAAACATTTATCCATTCATTAAAAACTAAACAAACTCTGCACAAGGTGAAAAAATAAGTTTCAAATATTTATATTCATTTTAAAATGTTTTCATCCACAAATATCCACAAGTTCCAAGAATCTATCTTCATATCTCTACTTTCTCTTGCACGACAGAAATTTCACAAAAAACAGGGCAGAAATAGTAATTATGGTGATAAAGACTAAACATGACAAATCAAATAACTTCAACCGTCCATATCATAAATCATATGGTAAAATATTGATATGCAAAAAAGAAAAATGTTAACAGGAGACTCCATACATCCATGACAAAATTTCAGCATGCTCCCATAAAGCCATTGTTGGCACAAATTCTTGAAGCATTTGTTGATATATCCAGATTCACATAACTAAAGGTCTCTTTGACAGATTGACATTAAATGACAACATCTGTTGATTTATTCAGATTCATATAACCAAAGATCTCTTTGACAGATTGATCTTATATGGCAACATCTTCTTTATGCTTTCACATTCTATCCTGATTGAGCTTTTGCAGAGTCTTCTTGAATAACTTCATCTTCTCCAATAACTTCATCATTTTTCTTGGCTTGGGATGATGATGGTGGCTGAAGAATGCGAGGAACACCATTAAGCCAGGGGTGCTGAAGAACTTGCCCTGCTGCAGGTCTATTCTCAGGTACAAAATCCAAGAGAGGACCAAGAAAATCACTGAATTCATCTGCATCCTTTGCACAAAACTTAAATTTCTCTTGGAGCAAATTGGTCAATGGCATAAATTGAAACTTCCTGTACCCCTTCAGATCACCATTTTCATCAAAAAGATCAGGAGAGAGATCGCCACCCATAGCAATTTTCTTGGGCATTACACCAAGGAGTTCCATCATTATACCCAAGTGATTTACAACAACATGTTCCATCTTCTTGTCCTCCACCGGGTCAAACAACACACTTCCTGTAGCAAGTTCAAAGGCAATGCATGCAAAAGACCACAAATCTGCTGGAGTGGAGAATGGAGATTGTATAAGAGTCTCTGGACACTTGTAATAAAGTGTTTGAATATGACCCATGCTTTGCTTAGTTGTCTGACGACCATTACCAAGATCAGCAATCTTGCACCTAGCATCAATGGGTTCCATTGATTTCGTCTCACAAGGAATTCTTCTTTTATGTTTTCCTTCAAAGATATCATTTAAGATCTCATTAGTACCCCATGCCATGTTTATTCTTACACATTCAGCATTTGCCTCATGCCCAGAGCTTTGAACTATTGATTTGCTCCTCTTTGAGCTTGAAGCAATGGCAGATTTGCCATTGTTGGAAGGTGGTAAAAATGGGGCTCCAATCATCTTGGGATCTTTTTTTGGGTCAATGGGGGAGACCAAGAGAATGTTCTCTGGTTTGAGATCTGTGTGAATGATTGAAACTCTTGTATGCAAGAAATCAAGTCCCCTGAGGACATGAAAACATATTTCTTTCACCATGTGCAATGGAATACCCTTCGCCTTGTAATGGCCAAGAAGAGTCTTTAAATTGTCTCCTAGAAGCTCAAGAACCAAGCAAATATATTTCCCATATGGTCCAATGTGTATGAAATCGTCAAGCAATTTAACCACACATTGTTTGTCCTCTGGATCCTTCTCTGCTATGATCTTGAGGATTCTAATCTCCCTTTGGGCTGTTTCTGTAAACCAACTTTTGTTCTTTGTTATCTTGAGGGCCACATATCTTTTGAATTGGGTGTCCCATGCGAGCCAAACGGTGGAAAAAGTGCCAAAACCCAGCTTGGATTGCACCACATAACGACCATTTTTGAATGATTCGCCTCTTTGAAAAGTGTTTTCTTCATCTGTTGTGCTGCTGCCCATTCGCTTCTTCTCTTTCTGCAGACAAGAAATCTTTCTTCAATTGAAATCTTTCTGCTTAAGCAATTCCTACAGACAAGAAATCTTTCTTCACTTTGGACCAGCAAACTTAACCGTTGTGGGGTTACTAAGTTTTCGTTCTTTTCTTTTATGATTTTCTTCAAAAATCCAGTACCAAACCCAATTTAGATTTGATATAAGATTCTTGCTATTATTGCAAGATTCTGCCTATTTCTGATCTAGTTTGAAATACAACTGGTAACGATATGCAACGCCTACAGACAAGATCTCTTAATTTTGGATTTCCATGCACAAGAATTTGGCTTCATGGTAAATGAAGTCGAGGAATTTAAGGTCACTATTGGATTCATGGTTCATTATTTATTGAATCCAATGGTTTTATTTAATGTAGTTTATTTTGTTGGGATTAATATGTCTCGTTTAGAGTCTAAAGTATTTGGAAGTCTTAAAATTGTGGAATTAGTGTTTAAGGTTGCTATCTTGGAATTATGACTAGTTTCTATTATGATTATGGCGAGTTCTCGTTTGATAGAAGAGTCGTGAAGAGTTATTTTTAAGCATTTGGTATTTTTTTTATGAAGTCTATTTTTAACAAGTGGTGTGAGGTAGATGTTGCATACAAAAAGGTGATTGTTATGGATAAGTTATCTTTTGTTGCTTTGGAATTGTTATATGCAATGTGTCATGAATTTAGCAAGTTGTTGTTTATGACATTACACGCCTCTTTATAAATGGAGTTTATTTTGGAAACCATGGGTGCTTTTTGTTGGTGTTGAGCTCTAAAAATATGTGGCTTCTTAGCATGTTTCATATGATAGGTTGGATATCTTCTAAGAAGCTTTTATGTGTAAATTTTTCTCTAGGTCTATGAATTGTATTGTAATTGTTGCTATTGTTGATAATACAATTGAGTCTTGCTTTTGGAATGCAAATTTTTTACCTAAAGGGTTTTGCAACACACACACACACACACACACACACACACACACACACACATGGTGTTTGTGGAAAATCCTTAGTTTAAATTTAATTTTATATATTTTCTAATCTACAATTGTTTAAGGGTTTATAATAGATTTATACATTTTCTCTCATGTTAGATATAACATTTGGAGGTGTTGTTTTGCACTTTGGTTTCCTTTCTATTGGTATAAGAGTTTGGGTAGCTTTGTTACTATTGGTTTTTTGTAATTATCTAGCTTTAATAAAAATTTCATAGAGAGGGGGATTTTTATAAGGTCTTGTTGCAAGATTAATATGACAAGCATCTCAAATATGATAGAGGCAAAGAAGTTTAATGACAGTAATTTTGAGTTGTGAAAACTCAAAATGGAGGGCATGCTCATAGATAGAGATCTATGGGTTGTAGTTTCTTCGACGAAACCCCAAATCGCAATGTGGGATGCATGAGATAAATAGATTAGAAAACAAAAGGTTTTATAAGGCTTAGTTTGGATGATTCTATCCTTTTGAATGTGCATGAAGAGAAAATTGTAGTTGATATTTGGAATAGTCTTGCTAATATTTATTAGAGGAAATCTTTGGTTTATAAGCTATATGATGCTCTTATGGTTGTTGTTCTCATTAATGGGGAGTCTCATTCGTATGACTTTAATGACAATGGATTAGGTTTGAATGTGTCTTGTTTAGACATATTGAAAGCTATTAAGGCTGATATGTTCACTATTAAACCTTATAACATTTCTATGTGTGGCTTTGATAACATTGTTAAGAAGAATTTGGGAATCATAACTCTACCTATTTAGGTATGGCTATCCTAGATACTCTACTTTATGTGATGTTTGGACCTCTCAATTACAATCTCCTTATGGGAAGACCTTGATTCAATAACATGCATGTTATTCCCTCCACAATTTATTGTAAAGTCAAATTATTTTACAACAATCTGATGTACACTCATCATACAGATGATTAACCTAATAGTTGTTTGAATACTGAGTCTACTAAAGCATCAAAACATAGTGAAGAGACTAAAATTGAAAATGAAACTCAGTCAAGTGAAGAACCTTCCTCTTCCACTCTATCTTAGGATGATTGGGGCACTTTAGATTTTACTCCTACCTTTATTAGAGAAATGTAGGTTTCCAACCTTTCTTTTATGAAACCTTGAGGAGAACCTAAAATTGAAATAGTTGCTTCCCCTCCTTTTTGAGGAAGAGTTGAGTAACAACTATGTCATTGCTTCATCTAATGAAACTATTTTACTTGGTTATTATGACATAATGACCTATCAAGCTCCTTTATCTCTTTTTGGCATGGTTTCTCGTTACATGGTCCTAGTTATAATTTCTCACTAAACATGGTTTTAGTGGTTGAGTTGCATAAAATGTGAACAAGGAATACCTATTCACCTAACAAATGATGGTTGTGAGCATACTTATCATTAGGGATTCAACCATTATAACCAACATGCCTTCTTTCTAAATGTAAATCACATTTTTGATGTTCCTCTGAAATTAGTGAACCTGCATATTATCGCATTAGATTAGAAACCACCTATGGATTATTGGAATTCTTTAGAATAACTGGGGGGGGGGGGGGTCAATCAGTTATCCAAGATCTAGATGTATAAATAAAACTTTTCACGACTTAGTAAACCCATATCCATAGAACATTTTCATCGTGCATGCATCCATTAGATTATGCAATCACTTAAACTTGTAGGTCATTATCAAATCAATTTGTAGAAATGCAAACATGAAACAAATGAATTCAATAACACAATTGACATAATGATTTAACACATAAATCCAATTTGGAAAAAACCACCAGCAACATGCTACTCATTCTCACTCTTTCGAAGTGCTGCCCTGTAAAAGGCCAACCCTATTAAAGGTTACAATGAACACTGTTAAATGTGACCCAGTTAAAGGATTTCAATCACCCTGTTAGGAGTGAGCCTTATTAGAGGACTTTAGATCATTCACTTGGAATGTCACTTGGTTAAAGGATTTATAAATGATTGTTAGGTCAACCTTAATCCAAAGGATTTACCCTAGACTGATATGATGATTAGAGAATAACAGTAAGACTTGATCTGATAACAACTTACAACTCCATTTGCAAATTATAGATCTCTGTTTTAGTCCCCCATTTTTCTTGGCTTTCACACTCTTCAACTCTAATAGCTTGATCACCCTTCAAGCATCCACACCCTTAAGCCTTCTTGCTTTGCTTGCCAATGCAGATTCTTTACTTCGGTAATTGAATGAAGAAAATACCCTAGACTCCTTATCTTCCATAGGTTCTCGCACATGACAACTCTTGCTTCTAACCAGTCATCTCTATAAATAGAGAATTAAGATATTTTTATATTCATCCTCCATTTTCCATTTTAGGGTTAGGTTGGATTAGGTAGGATTTAACGAATCTACCTGTCATTTCATTTCATTCCCTTCTAGAAACTTCTCCTTCAATCCTCTTTGAATTCCCCTCAAAACAGTTCATCATGGATTCTATGCCACCAAATCATCAATCTTATCTTCCACACGGTTCACACAATCCAAGAAAACAAACTTATTCGCTTAGATTCATTGAATTATTGATCTTTCTCATAACACTGACACTCTATATTAACAGGCTTCTAATTCTTGACACATACGGTATTGCTTGGCATCCTCTATTAAATCACTTGTCATGAACTAAAGTTTACTGGTGCTTGACATCAACTAAACTTTACTCGACTTACACTAAAACTGACTTTTCTCAGCTCCCACTAATTTTCTACTTGGCTTGTACTAACTTTTCTCAACACCTACTATGAAGAATCTTAAGCTTGGTAGACAAACTTTTTTTAACTTATTCTTTTGAACTTAATTAGTGTAACCAATCTTTGCAACCTTAAGTAGATTATCAATGCACTATAATATCACCATCTTAACTAATACTTGTACTTCTTTTCATATCATAACTCAACCTTTCCTCTAGGTACTATTGTTACCTCATTTGATCAAATCCTCTTCATCCATCAAATAAATGATAGTACTTAAATCATATAAGCAATTGGCTTACCAACAACTAGTAGGTTTGACATCAATGACAAAATAATGATTGAAACACATTTATCATACTTGTATAAATCTATTTTCAACAATATCTTTTTTTATCTTCGATACTATAGAAAAATTCTTAGGGATATATGATGATTTTCCTTCTTTTCATCATAATAAGAGAAAGCCATATTAGTTGAACACGTATGGATATCTGGACAAGAAAGAGATTTTGAACAATATTTTAATTCTCTCCCACCCATAGAAGATACTTAGAAGAATAATCTCTTAATCACTAATACTGTGGATGTACAAGTTGATCCTAACAACCCTAAGAAGGTTATCAAGATTGGACAATTTATAGATCTAGACAGAAATTATAAACTTACCAATATTCTTCTTGAATTCTTAGATTTTTTTTTCTTGTGTGTATTTGGACATGCCTAACATTAATCCTAAGACCATCACTTATTTACATAGTTCTTGCATCTAATGCAAAAAAAATTAAGAAAATAATTTTTAACATGAAGCATTGCTCTTCTTGTCAAGGCTAAAATAGAGAAACTCTTCAATGTCAGTTTCATATGTCTTATAGATTATTCCCCTTAAATTTATAATATTGTGGATGCCTCAAAGGGTTGAATAAGATAAGGATGCGCATTGACTTTTAGGATTAAAAAACTCCATAAAGGATGATTTTTCCCTCCTTAATATTGATATGATTATAGCCTCTATGGTGGTTGAAATGTTATTGTCCTTTATGGATGGATTTTTAGGATATAATCATTTTTTTATTCCTTTTTATGATCAATACAAGACCACCTTCATCACTCCTTTTTATTACCAAGATCAACAATCTTGCACCTAGCATCAATGGGCTCCCTTAATTTCTTCTCACAAGGAATTTTTCTTTTATTTTTTTCGTCAAATAAATAATTTAAGTTCTCATTAGTACCCCATGCCATTTTGTTTCTTACACATTCACCCAACTTCTCATTTTCACCATTTGCTTCATACCAACAATTTTGAACTATTGACTTGCTCCTCTTTGAGCTTGAAGAAATGCCATATTTACCATTGTTGGAAGGTGGTATAAATGGGGTTGCAATCATCTTGGGATCTTTTTTGGGTCAATGGGGGAAACCAAGAGATTTTTTTCTGGTTTGAGATCTCTATGAATGATTGAAACTCTTCTATGCAAATAATCAAGTCCCGTAAGGACATGAAAACATATTTCTTTCCTCATGTGTAGTGGAATGCCCTTCACCTTGTAATGACCAAGAAGATTCCTTAAATTATCTCCTAGAAGCTCAAGAACCAATAAAACATATTTCCCATATGGCCCAATGTGTATGAAATCATCAAGTGATTTGACCGTGCATTGTTTTTCCTTTGGATCATTCTTTGCTATGAACTTGAGAATTCTAATCTCCCTTTGGGTCATTTTTGTAAACCAACATTTTTTCTTTGTTATCTTGAGGGCCACATATTCATTGAATTGGGTTACTACAATATTTGGGGTCAAATTGTGATGGCAATTTGTGATGATGGTGTAATTTGTGGTGAATTTCATATTTTTTTTGTAATTATCCCTAATGTCATCACAATATTGATGTCTACGTCACAATTGTGATGCCTGTGTGAGTATAAATTAAAAAAAAAATGACAAATCATTCCCCATCTATTTTGATTATCGAGTGTTGTGCGTGAAAGAGGGTGGATAGTTGTGAACATTGTTGTGCCTTGTCATTGGTGCATTTCATTATTGTGATCTCTGCATTTTATTGCTCTGTGATTTCGTTGATATGTATCTTTGGAATTCATTGTCGTTCCCTTGCTTTGCAATTTGGTTTTCATACCCTTTTGATCTTTGCATTTCATTGTCATTTCCTTGCACTACAATTTCGTTGTCGTGTTCTTGTTTTGTGATTTTGTTGCCATGTTGTGCCCTTGTGATGCTATTGTGTTGTTGTGTCATGCCCTTTCTCTATAATTTATTTGTCATGCCCTTTCTCTATAATTTATTTGTCATGCCCTAGCTCTACGATTTTCTTCAAGGAAGCTATGAAAATGTTCATTTCTTTTCCTTCTAAATAGGTATCTTTTTGTATTTTCTTCTAAACATGTATATTTATAGATCTTTTAAAAGGTGCTTTTTACATCTTAGCACAACAAAAAAAGATCCAGCTACATACATATTCTAGAATCCAAATAATAAAACAATAAAACTCACTCAACTTGTGTTAAGTGACTTACCTCAAGATCCTCCACAAAAAAAAATGCAGACCATGAAAAATAGGCAGAGTTCACAAGAAATTCTACAAAAACATATAATAGTAGATATTTTTTTTAGAAAGAAACTAGCCATAACCTAGTTAAATAGGTCTAGTTGCTGATTAGTTGGGCTGATTAAAAATTATTATAGAATTGTCATCAGATTAGGTACAATAATACGAACAATCAGTTGGTCTTAGCTAGCAGGATCAAATACAATTTTCCAAGGTTATAAAATTGCATATGCAAGGACTTGAAGAATAACTTTATTGAAGATTTGAGTGTAAGGAGTTGATGAAGCAAGTTTTTCTTCTTTGTAAATTCCATAATCACAAGGCTCATTCCCTTGCAAAAGCCTTGGCTACAATGACATTACCTCTAAACCATGCATAGGATGTTAAAGTGGTTCCCAACCTTGAAACACTCTTATAAGCATTTGATACTTGGGATCATCGCACATAGAGTATGCCAATACTTAAAACACTCATATAAGCATTTGATATTTGGACTATAAATTCTCAAAGACACTTGCAATTAATTCCAATGTCATAGTACCTACCGCAACACTTTCATGGATTCTATCCAGTGGCTCCCATAATATCATCTATGTTGTCTAGATGTTGCTTTTGTCATGTAGTCTCTTTCTAAAGCCGCTCCTTCTCCTTCTCTTTCTAAAGTCATTCCTTCCCCTTCACTCTCATGCCTTAAATTTTGATTATCAAACTTTTGAATATCTACCTCTCCCTTATCTAAAATCAACTTCACATTGTTTTGTAACTCTGGCATAGGTGTTTGATCATCAATAGCTTTCATTTCACAATTCAAGTTTTCAAGATTGGTCAACACCCTCACTTGCATACCTCTCATGTCAAGCACTTTTTGTACTATTTCAACACCATGTTCTTGCTTCTAAGTTAACAGTTCTTTAGGTGCATTTTCCTATAAAACATTAGTTTTGTTGAACAATTGTAAACTCTTAGAGAGTGCATTGTTGTTTTCATGTATGTGTGTGTGTGTGTGTGTGTGTGTGTGTGTGTGTGTGTGTGGATGTATATGTATGTATGCATGTATGTATATGTATGTATGTATGTATATATAGAGAAATCTTGTGCATTGTGGATTATGGATTATAAACAAAAAATAAAAGAAAAAATAACATTAATCATTCCCCATTTGTTTTGATTGATTGTGGATAGTTGCGCATGAAAGAGGGTGGATAGCTCTGAATGAGGGTGGAGAACTTTGATGTTTGTGGAGATTGATGGAGATCTAGGATTTTTTTGTCGTTCCCTTGTGATTGCTGCATTTTTTTCTTTTGTTGTGCCCTTGCTCTATGATTTTATTCAAGGGGAGAAGAGTTACCTATGTAAATGTTCTTTTTTTTTCCCTTCTAAACATGTATCTCTTGTTCATATATAATAGCTTTGGTTAGATTCACGGATAGCTGATTATGATGATTATATGCATATGTGCATGCATTTCTTTATATCAATTCACTATGTGAACTACTTTACATGCATACATACACACTTTCATATTACTTGTGCTAAATTAAATTACTCATTCATGTCTTGAATTCACACAAGCAATTATCCTTGCATTTAGTTGAAATTATTCATACCAAACTAAATATGCAGAAATTTGTACTTATAGATTATATTATCTCTTGGTGATTGAGTAAAGATCTCATGCATAATATCATCCAGGTAATGGCCAGATGCATTCACATTAAGTCATAGTAGGATCGACAAGATGATCCATTTATGTTACTTCATACTTGTTTTATTGAACATTTTGTTTAACATAATTAGTGATATTAGAATTATACAGCTACATCTAGTACTTTTGTTTACTTTATTTAATCATATACATTGACTGTTATTTTTCTTAAAATTAGATTGTATATTTGTTATCACTAAAACACAAATATAGAACATTTAGGTGTATTTTGGTTCATAATAATCCATGCACCACAAATCAAAATCAAAGTTCACATTTCAAAGGCCAAAGGTTCTGAACATGAAACTAGTGATTCAAAGTGTTGGTTCATCAATCTGAATGTACAGTTCAATGGTTCAAGTTTGACAATTCCAAGTAGTCCATACCATTTCAAAAGATCAAGTCCAATGATTTGTACCTGGCAATTTGATGATATAGAAATTAAATATGGAGGATGATGTATTGGCATCACAAACGAATCATACCATATCCATAAAAAACATCTAATCTTCTATAAGTCTCTCTCCTCTAAAGACCCAATACATGGAGCCATTATTATCATGAGTAGACTCACTCTCCTTAGACAAATTCAATTGAAACTATTCATACCAGAAAACACATGAAAAAATATGTACTTACAAATTATATTATCTCTTGGTGATTGAGTAAAGATCAAATACAATTTTCCAAGGTGATAAAATTGCATATGCATATGTATGTGTGTGTGTGTGTGTGTGTACGTGTGTATGTATGCATGTGTATATGTATGTATGTATGCATATATATGTATCTTTGCATCTTTTTATCAGTCCCTTGTGATCTTTGTATATGTATGTATGTATGTATGTATATACATATATACATATGTATATATATGTATATACATACATACATGCATAGGGACACACATATGTAGGAAAATATAAAGAGATACATGTTTAGAAGGAAAAGAAAAGAACATTTACATAGGTACCTCTTCTCCCCTTGAAGAAAATCACAGATCCCTACTACATTTGTGCTCAAATACATAATAAATTACACCACTGTCATAAATTGTTGTCACAATTTGACCCCAGATGTTGTAGTGCATACAAAGGACACACAGATCATAAGGGAATGACACACCAAAAAAATTGCAAACAACAAGGGCGCAACAATTAAATGCAGAGATCAGAAGGGCATGACAATGAAATGCAGTGATCACAAGGGCACAAAAATGAAATTGTAGATCTCCACTGATCTCCACAAAAGGCCCAAAATTGAAATGAAGAGATCATAAGGGCACAATAATTAAATGCAGTAATCACAAGGGCACAATAATTAAATGCAGTAATCACAAGGGCATGGCAATGAAATATCCACCAATGTTTAGAGCTCTCCACCCTCATTTGGAGCTCTCCACCCTCTTTCGCATGCATCTATCCACAATCAAGACAAATGGAGAGTGATTTATGTTG
The DNA here is from genome assembly GCA_028749045.1 of Cupressus sempervirens. NCBI lineage: Eukaryota > Viridiplantae > Streptophyta > Pinopsida > Cupressales > Cupressaceae > Cupressus > Cupressus sempervirens. The sequence goes on from CM053793.1 coordinate 540,680,263, forward strand.
TATTCTTTTTTTAAAAATATATATAATCAACTTTACATTGTGTTGTAACTCTGGCATAGGTGTTTGATCCTTGATAGCTTTCATTTCAGCATTTCAACATTCAATTTTTCAAGTTTCCTCTTCATTTTATAGTCCTTTCCACCCTAAAAACCACTTTGTTACTTCATTAAAATCAAAACTTGAATGAAGCCAATGATACAAAACCTGTTGCCACTTTGAAAAAAATGTTGCCTCCAACATTGCAACCATGTGATAAATGGGAATAACACATGCCTGAGCCATAACCCAGTTAAATTGGTCTAGTTGTTGATTAGTTGGGTTGATTAAAAATTCCCGTAGAACTATCATCAGATTAGGTATGATAAAATGAATAATCAATTATTCCTAGCTAGCAAGATCAAATACAAATTTCCAAGGTGATAAAATTACATATGCATATGCATCACTTGCATGCCAGGAATGAAGTGCATTCCCCAATTTATAACGAATGGTTGAATATAAAGGCCTCATATGTTGGCCCAACAATGGAAGCCAAGGATGTAACCATGCATATATTGAAGTTAATTATGACATCACTATATGATCCTAAATATTATGAAGTACTAAAACTAGTAGTAACTTCTCTCACGTCTCCAAAAAATGTAGCATAGGTTTAGGGTCCCTTGGCTTCTAGGAATTTGTAGCATAGGTTCAAGGTAGTAACTCCTTACACTCAACTCTTCACTGAAGTTATTCTCTCTTCCACAATGACATTACCTCTAAACCATGCAAAGGATGTTGAAGTGGTTCCCAACCTTGAAAAACTCTTATAAGCAATGACAAAGAAAATGTAGATGTAATACATGACAAATTGCACAACTTGTAGTCTTTATGTTAAAGCATGTAGCTTTGGTTTGACAATAACTGTGATCAACACACACACACACACACACACACACACACACACACACACACACACACACATGTATATATGTATACCAGTATGATATACATACTATTATATATATATATATATATATATATGTATGTATATATATATACATATATATATGTATATATATATACATATATATGTATATATATATATATATATGTATGTATATATATATATATATATATATATATATGTATATATATATACATATACATATACATATACATATACATATACATATGTATATGTATATGTATATGTATATGTATATACATATACATACCAATGCATAGTTGAAACCAATGATCATATATATATTGTCTGAGATCTCATTTAAGGCATGATTGAAACTTATTTTGATTTATTTGATTTTAGATCACCATCGATCTATATTATATTGGGTTTTAGTTTATAATGATTAGTAATACATGATTTAGACTTGTGTTAAGTCTATAAAAATTGGGTTTGATAAACCATCACTGAACTGGTGTGAATGTTCATGTTCATGTTTCCATTTGGAAACATGCCCATTCACTATTATGCCCCTTTCTGTGATTGGGAATGTTCATGTCTCCATACAAAGACATGCCCTTTCACCATCACAAATCAATGTTCATACCTACAATAAAAGTTATGCATCAGTCAACCATGAATATGAAATCTAGTAAGAAACTTTACACTTTATAAAGACAAAGAGATCTTTCTTAAGGTGCTTATTACATATTAGCACAACATAAAATTGATCTAGTTGCACACATATTCCATAATCCAAATAATAAAACAATTAAAATCACTCAACCCATGACAAGTGACTTAGGTTAGGATCCTCTACAAAAATAATACAAACCAGGAAAAATGGGCAGAGTTCACAAGAAATTTTATAAAAACATATCATAGAAGGTATTTTTAGAAAAAAACAAGCCATAACCATAATTAGTTGTTCCTAGCTAGCAAGATCAAATACAATTTTCCAGGGTGATAAAATTGCATATGCGGATGTATGTATGTATGAATATCTATGTATGTATATAAGTATGTATGTATATATGTATGTATGTATATACATGTATATTTGTATATGTGTATACGTACATACATACAAACACACACACATATTTGTGTGTTTATGTATGTGTGTATGTATATATAGAGAGAGATCTTGTGGATTGTGGAGATCAGTGGAGATCTAGGATTTCATTGTCATGCCTTTGTGATCTCTATATATGTATGTACATATATATGTATGTATGTATGTGTATACACACACACACACACATATAGACATATGTATATGTACATATATGTGTAAATGTATGTATGTATGCATGTATGTATGTATGTATATAAATAGAGAGACTTTGGCACAACATAAAAATAATAAAACTCACTCAATAGGTAGCATGGCCACAGATGCAATGTTGACACCTAGTGGTAAGTAGATTCCTCTTTTTCTCTCTCATTTTTCATGTTTTTATTTCACTTGAACAATATAAAGAGTGAGTTAGGACATATATAGGTTAACCTTACATTAACTGTAAACTACAACACAAAGGTTGCATCAAGGTATTACAATATTGTAATAATAGAAAACTGTTTGATTTGCCCAAGTGTGTGTATGATGGTGAAGAGTTGTATTAGGTGAGTAAAGCTCACCAATGGTTATAGCAATACAACTACATCAAAACAATTAGAAACCATAGCTACATATTTGTTAGAGTGAGTAGTTCAAGGCTCTTGATCCTGTGGATATGGGTATGTAGGTATCCTGGTAGTTGGAGTATGCCTCCAGTGTACAGATGCCTTGGACATAGTTAGGTAGCACTTAACTATTTTAAGACATTATATGTTTGCTAAGAGCATACACAAGTTCCTCAAGATGACTCCCATTATTAAATTTCCATATATATTTTTCGTGTTATCATTCATTTCTTTATTAATTTTATTATAAGAATCCATCACATTTTGTATTAGGTGATGAAACCTATTGGTACAATTTATATGTTTAGAAAATGGGAGTATGATTACACTAAAACATGTCCCACATTTAACTCAATTAGGGTTTTCTATAAGTTTTCTATGGACTCAAAAGGATTATCATTTGGTGTTGTGAGTTATAAATGGAAATCTCTTTATTGTCTAACTGTGGAACATATTTTGAATTGGTGGGTATGTTGTATGTCATTTATAGATTCAATAGAGATTTTGGTAGTGTGGGTTGTAAAATAATTTCATGTTTATGATCTACTAATGGAGATGAGTTTCTTAATTACAACTTTAATTGGTACATATGTGTGCAGGTTATGAAAGGATTAGAAGTTCCCGATGATCTAACAATGAAGATGAGTTTCATACAAGTTGAAATGGTTCATATGTAAGTTATAAATCTTTAGATAGAGATTTCATTTTATGATTTGATGTGTATGTTGTAAATTATCTTGTAGATTTTTTTTTGTGGTCTCATTATGGGTGTGAATTTCATATATGTTGGATTGCTACTAAAAATAATTGTAGACTTAAATATAGATCTTTTTGTATTGTTTTTGTGTACTTCCTCTAGTAATAACCTCAATTATTACTAGTCATCACCCACATTTTGCATCCTACAAGGGAATATTGCAAGTCATTGTAGTTAAATGGCGAGAAGATTATGTAAGAATTAGATTTGGTGTTGAGGAAGGCAAGTGGAGACCAAAATGTTTTTTCCTCTATCCTTTCCACATGAAAAAAATATTAATCCAATTTCATTCATTGTTGCAATCTGCACATCGGATGGCTTTCCACATCCAAAATCAACCTCATACAATGGAAATACTAGAAAGCTTACTGCATTAGTTCCATATACATACCCATCCATCATTGCAATCAACTTGTGTTTTTCCATGATATTCTCAAAGACACTTGTAAGTGATTCTAATGTTAGAGTACGTACCACAACACTTTCCTAGATATATTGCCACAAACTCTCTCTTGTGCCTTAAATTTTGATCAAACTTTTGAATATCTACCTCTACCATATATAAAATCAACTTCATGTTGTGTTGTAACTCTAGCATAGGTGTTTGATCCTCAATAGCTTTCATTTCAACATTTCAACATTCAAGTTTTCTCTTCATTATATGTTTGGTTTATTATTGATTTCCTCCAGTTTGATTATGGTGCATCTCAACTAGCTACTCCAATGATGCAATCACCCATCTATCTCCAGATTGTGCAAGTGCTTGTTGTTTTGCAGAATCTACTACCACTTTGGAAAAAATCCTACCTCCAACATTGAAACCATATGATACATGGGAATTATAGATGCCCCAGCCATAGCCCAGTTAAATGGGTCTACTTTCTGAAAAGTTGGGTTGATCATAAATTCTTGTAGAACTATCATTAGAATAGGTACAATAAAATGAACAATCAACTGTTCCCAGCTAGCAGGATCAAATATAATTTTCCAAGGTGATAAAATTGCATATGCAGATGCATCACTTGAATGCCACACATGAAATACATTCCCCAACTTATAAAAATGGTTGGATATAAAGGTTCATATCTTGGCCCAACAATGGAAGCCAAGGATGTAACCATGCATGTATTAACACACTCTCCCTGCGAGGATCCCAAGTATCTATTGTTGTTGTTAATTTGGGCATCACTATATGACCCAAAATGTTATGAAGTATTGAAGTCGGTAGTAATTTCTCCCATGTATCCATAAAATGTAGCATAGGTTCAGGGTCCCTTGGCTCCCAAGAATTTGTAACAGCTATTCTCACAGCTAGAAGAATAACTTCAATGAAGAGTTAAGTGTAAGGAGTTGAAGAAGCAAGTTTTTCTTCTATGTAAATGTCAAAATCATGAGGCTCATTCCCTTGCAAAAGCCATAACCCAGTTAAATATATGTATTTATACAAGCCATAACCTAATTAAATGGGTCTAGTTGCTGATTAGCTGAGTTGATTACAAATTCTTGTAGAACTATCATTAGATTCGGTACAATAAAATGAACAATCAGTTATTCCTAGCTAGTAGGATGAAATACAATTTTCCAAGGTGATAAAATTGCATATGAAAATGCATCACTTGATTGCCAAGCATGAAGTGCATTCCCCACTTTATAATGAATGGTTTGATATAAAGGCTACATACATTGTCCCAACAATGGAAGCCAAGGATGTAACCATGCATGTATTGGCATGTTCTCCTATGAGGATCCCAAGTATCTATTATTGTTGCTGCAATGACAAAGCAAATGCAGATGCAATATGTATGTAGATGGATCAATTTTTCTGTTGTGCTAAGAAGTAATAAGAACCTTAAAAAAGATCTCTCTATATACATGTATGTATGTATGTATATATGTATGTATATATGTATGTATACATTTATGTATGTGTATATATATATGTACCCTTGTGATTGCTGCATTTCGTTGCCATGCCCTTGTGATCTCTGCATCTCTTTGTCATGCCCTTGTGATCTCTATATATGTATGTATGTATACACACACACACACACACACACACACACACACACACACACACACACACACACACATGTTTTTGTCTATGTATGTATTTATGAATATAAACAAAGAGATCTTGGCACAATAGAAAAATAATAAAACTCACTCAACATGTAGCGTGGCCATAGATGTGATGGAAATGCCTATTAGTAAGTATATTCATCTTTCTCTCTCTTATTTTTCATGTGTTTATTTCACTTGAACTATTATTTCATAGGGGGCATTTTTTTATATTGGATTCATTTTATGTAGGAGGCGATGAGGATACATTCCTGGATGTACTTGTGTTAGATGTACGTGAATCAATAATGAATTGTGATGAATTGATTATGAGTAATGAAGATGGACTTCCCCTCAGAGTAGTAGGAGGTGATGAGGACATTCCAGGTACTTTAAAGATTGATCCTTTCTTAAATATTTTAGATGTTAATTCACATGGTTGGCCTTGCTTAGTAGAGAATATTAAACTACTCTTGAAACCAAGGGAAGCTCAACATTAACTTGATATGACTGCATGACAACTAACTATGTGAATCTTTAGGTTTGAAGTAATGAAAAAGGAGGCCATAGATAATATGCAATCTCAATTCATATGCATACAACATCAAGTGTAGCTAAAAAATGCACTAGGTTTGCATTTTTTCTTAGAGGTGTTTAATTAGGTGTTTTAAGTTAGAGACCATCATGAAAATTCTCTTAGCTATAGAAACTAGAGTTCTAATATTCATGATGGTGTATAATTTTAAAAACTTAATAGATCTATTAAATAAATGTAATCATGCTACATTTTTTCAACTGCACTTTTTGTCCATGCATAAAGAACGTGGTTGCATGTGTGCATTCTTGATTCAGAGTGGTAGATTCTTATTTTGGATGCGATAGAAAATTGACCAGAAGATGGGAAAATTATGTCACTTTTGTAGGTTTGGAATTTTTTTTGTACTTTAAATATTGATCATTTCTTAAAGATTTGAGATGTTAATGGGGAATTTAGGTGTTAGGGGGGTGTGGGGCCAAATGAGCTTCCACCTTCACATGGTTGGCCCTGCTTAGTAGAGAATATTAAACTACTCTTGAAACCAAGTGAAGATCAACATTAACCTATGATTTTATGACAACTAAATGTGTGAATCTATTGGTTTTAGGCAATGCAAAAGGATGTCATAGTTCAATATAAAATCTCAATTCATATGCATATGACATCAGGTGGAGCTGAAAAAACCAAACAAGTTTACATTTTTGTTAGTAGTTTGCATAGACCTATTAAATAAATGTAAACATGCTAGGTTTTTTCATCTCCTCCTATTGTCCATTCATATAGAATGCAATTGCACGTGCATTCTTGATTCAAAGTGGTAGAATCTTATTTTGGATGCGATAAAAAAATGATGTCCCCTTTGTAGGTTTGGAAACTTTTTTTGTACTTGAAATTGATCATTTCTTAAAGATTTTAGATGTTAATGGGGAATTTAGATGTTGTGGGGGGGAGAGACCAAATGTACTTCCACCTTGACATGGTTGGCCCTAAGTAGTAGAGAATATTGAACTATTCTAAAAACCAAGTGAAGCTCAATATTAACATATGATTACATGACAACTTATATATATATATATATATATATATATATATATATATATATATATATATATATATATATATATATATATATATATATATATATATATATATATATATATATATATATATATATATGATAATGCAACAATCTATTGCAATTGTGATAGATAGTCCAATGGGCAGTCGTTGTTCTGACAGATTTTTCATCTCCACAGTGACAGAACCCACTGATGGTTCACCATTGCTCCAACAATGTTTTCATCACACACCCATCTCCATTGTGATGCCCATTCAGCTGGATACTCATTGGGACTATGACAATGTCATTGGAACTGTGATGGCTAACTAAAACTATAGACCATCATAGTTGCAATCGTATACAATTGAATCTCTAATAGTGCAAGGATGAACTTTCCACTTTTTTTTTCTCTAAAATTGTGACTTCTTTTGCCCACACCATCACAATTTGTGGAAACAAAAGTCCAACACCCATATGATGGGAGGTAATTCCATTTATTGTCGCTCATTTGAAAGGTTACTATCACAATTAAGATGACCTATCATTGCAATTACATCCCAATTATAGTAGTGGGTGTCCCATGTGAGCCAAATGGTGGAAAAAGTGCCAAAACGCAACTTGGATTACACCACATAACACCCATTTTAGAATGATTCACCTTTTTGAAAAGAGTTTTGTTCATTTGATGTCCTACTGTCCATTCTTTCTACTCATTTTGTTTCTTTTGTTCTTTTTTCTCCTTTTTCTCTTTCTACCAAGACTTATGCAAAACCTACATAAAAGAACTCTTTCTTCACTTTGGACCTCACATGAATTGGCTGCATGAAGACCAATAAATTTAATTGTTGTGGGGTTACTAAGTTTTTTTTCTTTCTTTTTTGATATATTTTTCTTTCAAAAAATCGAGTATCAAACCCAATATAGATTTGATATAAGATTTTGGCTATTATTGTAATATTATGCCTATTTTTGACATAGTTTGAAAAATGACCAATAGTGACATGCAACACCTATAGACAAGATCTCTTTATTTGGATTTCCATACACAAGAATTGGCTATATGAGACCTCTTCCAATGAGAGGATTGCCAAAGATTTCTAGCCACCACATTATATTTTTAGTCAATTGAAGAAAATTTTATTGTTCTTGGATTCAAAATTTAAGATCAAGTGGCTATTTTCTGTAAGATTGCCCCTCTCATTTATATAATTTGAAAATAGTTAATGAAGTCGACCAATTTAAGGTCTCTAGTGGATACATGGTCTATTATTTATTTATTTATTGTGTATGTACCTCTCGAATTCAATGATTTTATTTAATGTAGTCTTTATTGGAATTAAGATCTTTTATTTAGAGTCTAAACATATTTATTAATTATTTTTTCAATTTCATATCTAATTTGTAAGTCTTCAAATTATGGAATTCGTGTTGTAGGTTGCTATGTTGGAATTATAATGATTTTCTATTATGTATATTGTGATTTGTAGTTTGATAGAAGAGTCATGAAGAGTTATTTTCAAATAGTTCATATGTTTTTATGAAGTTTAATTTTAACAAGTGGTGTGAGATAGTTGTTACATATGGAAAGGTGATCATTATGGATGATTTATTCTTTGTTGTATCAAAAGGGCTATAAGCAATGTGCCACTAGTTTATCAAGTTGTTGTTTATGACTACTCATGCCTCTTTATCAATGGAGTTGGTTTTAAAAATCATGAGTGCTTTCTACTATGTTGAGCTCTATAAGTATGTGGTGTCTTAGTGTGTTTTATATGATAGGTTGGATATCTTCTAAGAAGCTTTTATATATCAAAATTTCTCTAGGTATATGAATTGTATTATAAGAATTGGTTATTGTTGATAATACAATTGAGAATAGCTTTTGGAGTGGGGACAATTTTTTTTTGAAAGGGATTTCCGACATATATCTAGTGTTGTGGTTTTACCTATTTAAATTTTATTTTATGTGTCTTCTAATCTACACTAGTTTAAGGCCTTGTAAGAAATATATACATTTTCTCTTGTGTTAGATTTAGCATTTGGAGGTGGTATTTTATACATTGGTTTCCTTTCAATTGGTATCAGAGTTTGACTAGCTTTGCTACTATTGAGTTTTTATGTTGGTCTAGTGGAAATATCATAGAGGAAGATTTGGTAGCCTTGATGCAAGTTCAATATGACAAGAATATCCAATATGATAGAGACAAAGAAGTTTAATGACAGTAACTTTGAGTTGTGAAAACTCAAAATAGAGGGCATGCTCACAGATAGAGATTTATGGGCTATAGTTTCTTTAATGAAACCCCAAACTATAATGTGGGATGTATGGAGTACAATAGATTAGAAAGTAAAAGGTTTAATAAGACTTGGTTTGGATGAATATATCCTTCTAAATGTGCATAAAGAGAAAATTATAGTTGAGATTTGGAAGAATCTTGCTAATATTTATTAGAGGAAATCCTTGGTAAATAGGTTATTCTTGAGAAAATAATTTGTATCCTTTAAGGATAGAGGAAGGAGGATCTACTATTTATTAAATGTGGCTATGTGTAAGATCATCTTATACCAAAAAGTGGCAATGTGAAAAAAGTAGAGTTTAAAATGTCTAAAAGCATCTCAAAATCTGTTCTGACTTATTTTCACCCATCTTGATACCAAAGCAAAAATGTGATACCAACCCATTTTAGGTACCTGATCCATATCGGATATTCAACCCCATGTCAAGTATCCAATATAAAATTAGGCACCTGAAACCTACAACCAAAAATTTAAATAAAAGTTTTGAGTGCATTATTATTATTTTTTATTGTTTGTGGTTTGTTTGTGCTATTTGCTAGCCCCCATATTGGGTATATGATTTGAAATCGGATATAGGACTTAGGAAATTTCAAATAAGTTGTTTGTTTGTTTGTGATTTTTTTCATTGAAATCTATTTAAAATTATGTTTTTTAATAGAAATTGTTGATTTTATTATTTTAATTAAAAACTATTAATACAAATAGTAATTTTTGGATTCTTTGAAATTTAATAGGCATGGATGACCCAAATGATGTTGATAGCACTGAGCTATGAAATAGAGTTTCTCGAGACTCTCCACCAAATGATCCAATACCCCCCCACAACCCTCCACCAAAAATTTCACTACCCCCTCAAAATCCTCATCAAATTGAAGATTTGATACAAGAAAATCTTGCTGAACTGAGGGGTTTTCAAGCTACATATAACAATATAGCTTCATTGGCTCCCATGTTATCCACATTAAACACCATGGTGGATAATATTGAGGGACTTACCAATGAAAAAAATGTTTCTCTTCACTTGCATGAGAAAATACATGCAATGTTTGAGGATGGGTTGGACTATGATGAGGTTGTGACCCTAAACATAAGTAAAGATGATATAGATAACCTTTTTGTGAGACCAAAAACTAGTAAAAAAGTAGAACATAATAAGTCCAAATTATAAATTAAATGGTGCACAAATGAGGCCATGTGTACAAACTTTTGGGATCATTGGTGGATGGTTTTTGAAAAACCTCCACACAATAATTTAGAGGTCTCATTCTATTTAATTAGAAAACTATATGTTGAATTTGTGTTGGGCCTCAAGGTGAACTACTGGGGCATGAGGCCCAACATGGGTGTAGGAGGAGGAGCTCCTTAGGATAGACCCTTTGTCTAGTGGAAAAAAGTTGGCACTTTTGTCACCCATACTGATGCCTCCCCCCTCCTCCATTGCAACATCCTGATATCATTGCAAAGGCTAGCTCTTAGACTATTAGACCCATCCATAGATTGAGTAGCCTATTGATATCCCATACTAGGTCACTATTGCCTTCCCATGTTGATGATGTTGGTGCGAGTTCAACATCAACAAGCTCATCACATGTTTGTGTGCCTTTTACTTCCATAATGCACAAGAAAATTTATTTGGGTCCCATTGGTGATCATTCTGAAAATCAGTTTCTATTTGAAGAGGATGATACAATAGAAACACCTACAAAGACTACACACCTTGACGTGAGAGAAGAGGAGCATGTAGAACCATGGGGTCCTTCTGTGTCGGTACATGTATACCATTTTTTGTTATGACAAATTTGATTTAAAGTTAATCTTTATAATAGAGAATTTTTATCCCATATTAACTTATACATGTATGTGATCCTCATTCATGTTTAGTTGGTGACTGAGGAGGAACTCAATAGGTTGATGATGTCACACTCTCAACTATTTTATTTGGCCTTGAGTATCTATGGTAAATTATGTTGTGTTCTCATTCTTTTTCTATTTGATATTGGAACATATATGGTTTCTAATCTTTATTTTCTCTTATAGGTATCACCTATCAATGGGGGGTAGGTGGCAGAGTGTGGGGGATGAGGCATAACCTATTGACAAGAGAAAGGTAATTAGGTGACTATAAAGTGATTAAATATCGATGCATTCTTGTAAAATATTTTTTCTAATGAAATTTAATTGCATTCTTTATTGTACAGGGTGTGGCTACTGGTGATAAGTCCATGCAGATTCAACATCTCAGACCCTTTGGCATTTTCATTCATAGAGAAAGCCCCATCATATTTATAAGTATCATTTATTTTTTATATCCCTTATTTTCATTTAAAAATCTTTCCATTATATTAACAACTAGGCTTTTGTATCTCATAGGAAACACCTAGTGTGTCGGAGGTTGGACATCAAAGTTTTGTATCTTTTCTTATGCAACCATTATATCCAAAGGAGTCAACAGAGGTAAGTTTTACTTTGAATTCTTGATTATATGTTATAAATATAGTATGCTATAAATTATAATGTTATAGTTTAAGTTTTAGATCCATATAAATACCATACTTGAACATATACATGCCACAATCAACCAGGTTCAAGCATTGTTGAGGACATATGAGAGGACTCTTGACCATCGTAAAAGGTCGATGAGAGAGGTATTTATGATGAAAGTTTATAACTATAAATTTTAAATTAGGAACATTATGCATTTGAGTAATTCAATATTAGGTACATAGAATCATATCAATTTAGTAGTCTAACTTTGGGTTTTACTTTTTTTTTTATGTAGGAGGCATCCAATCCACCTAGTTTAGTGAAGAGGCTACATTTTGATGATCCACTAGCAACATAGGATAGTATAGTTGTCATAGGATGCATCATGAGACATTTTGAGATGGTATATGCCACATTGTATACAAAAAAATTGATATTATACACATTTTGATGGCATGATCAGCCACATTTTGTATATGAATCTATGTATTTTGATATATATTTGCATAATTTATCTATGGATACATGAACTTTGATATATAATTATATAATTTTTCTATGGATACATGTATTTTGTGATTTTTTTTTTCATTTTTGTGCATAAGGATATACATATTAATTTAGTATAGTATTGTTCAATTTATCATGGATCATGTGTATTGTTCATGTTTATGGAATATCATTCATTTTGATCATGTTTGTTATATTCGATTCAAATGCACTAATTTGTGAAGAACATTTTATCAACCTTTATTATCAAATTTTGATGCAATGTTTAATTTTAAACTAAAGCATACATGTTTAGTTGAAATGATGTATGTAGTCCCTTAAGATGTCTACAATTAGCCATATCCATGGCCAATTTGGTCTTAGTAGCCCAATTTTGGTCTTATGCGATGCTTTAGTATGCAATGTTCACAAATGTTATACGGGCTCTGTGATCAAAATAGGGGTGTCAATAAGGTTCACCCACCCATTTGGTGCTAATCGTGCTAATGATTTGATGCCAGGATCAGAGGTTTCAAAGTTACACAATGATGCACTAATGAATTGACACACCCTACAATTTTGGGCATTAGGCAAGATCATTGTGTCAAATCCAAACAAATATGATCTCATTCAATGTTTCACTAATAGCCCCCATGAGCTCTAAGTTATGATCCTCAGAAGATCAATCTCCAAATGCACTTAGAGCATCTTAGAGACTCTCCAGTACAGGGTGCTCATGAATGTTGTAGGCTCTTTGCAGTCGAAATAAGGGTGTCACTAGGGTTAGTATTAAGTAAAAACATTATTTTTTAATCTCCCTCAAGTTTTTAATATCACGCACAGTGCAAGTTTGGTGTTAGTATAAAGTCAAAATATCATTTTTTAGCTCCCTCCACATTAATTGAATTAAGTATAAATATCCCTATTGCTTACATTAAATCAATAAGTTTATATTTACAATATCTCAAATTTTTCATCATTACATAAATATAAAACTACCAAAAATCAGTGTCAAAAATCGTAGTGTCAAAAATCATAGTATCAAAAATAGAATAAATTTTTCTTCATTTCACTACTTATTTAGTTTTGATCTTCATGCACAACTAGTCTTCATTATGTACCTACATTCCAATATTGTAAAAAAAATCTGTATTATGACTACATAATAATTTTTTAATTGAATTTAAACAAGATTATCATCAGTTCACCAAATCATTATTAACAAAAGAACATAAGAAGTAAATATATCTAGTCGAGTGTTCATGTAGGGTCCTCTCTCTACTTTAGGGTCTCCATTAGGGATTCATGATCAGCGTTACTTATAGTAAAAAGTTCTTTTACTTTTGGTCTTCCTTGATGCTTCAACAACTTCATGTTTTTTGCTATAATAAGATGTGAATATATGAGAATTGTTTTGTGCTTTTGATAGTCTTTGAATGTGGGAATTCCATTCCTTCTAAGCATGCATGTCCTTAGCCATATTCTAGCAATAGAAATTGAACTAGTAGGATATGCGAATCCATCATCATTTATAATTGGTTGTGCAATATTTTGTTTACATCTTACACAATGTGCTAACCAATAATATGATTTCTCATCGTTCCCGTATGGTGTAACCAATGCAAAGACATGTCTTGGCTAAAGAAGATTTGATGGATGGTCATGCTCAATTGAACTTTCCATGTCATAATTTCTTATAGAAGGTATTATAGAAAATGGAGTAAGATCATGTGGAACCCATGTTTCCACCCACTCACCCTGATCCATGTGTCCACCCTAATCTATGACCCCCTTCGACCCATTTCATCACGACATGTATGCCTGGGGGTCCTAGGACCCCTAGGGACATATTGTAATCAATCATATGGGTCAAAGAGGGTTGTAGGCTAACCTATGACCCCCTTTGACCCATTTCATCATGAAATCTATCCATGGGGGTCCTAAGACATCGAGGGACATATCATAATTTATCATATGGGTTGAGGGGGTTGTAGGCTAACCTACGACCCCTTCGACCCATTTCATTGTGACATGTGTCCATGGGGGTGCTAGGACTCATAGGGACATATCGTAATCATTCATATGGGTTGAAGGGCATCGTAGGCTAACCTATGAACCCCTTCGACCCATTTCATCATGACATGTGTCTCTAGTGGTCCTAGGACACCTAGGGAGATATCATAATCGATCATATGGGTTGAAGGGGATTATAGGCTAACCTATAACCCCTTTGACCCATTTCATTGAGACATGTGTCCCTCAGGGTCCTAGGACTCCTAGGGACATATTGTAATTGCTTATCTAGGTCAAAGGGGTTTATAGGCTAACCTATGACTTCACTTGACCCATTTCACCAAAACATGTGTCCCTGGGGGTCATAGGACCCCTAGGGACATATTTTAATCAATCATATGGGTCAATGGGGGTTGTAGGCTAACCTACAACCCCCTTTGACCCATTTAACTATGACATGTGTCCCTTGGGGTCCTAGGATTCCTAGGGACATATCATAATCGACCATATGGATTAAAGGGGATCTTAGGCTAACTAACAACCCCCTTCAACTCACTTCATCATGACACATGTTCTTAGGGGTCCTAGGACCCCTAAGGACATATCACATTCGATCATATGGGTAGACAGGGGTTGTAGGCTAACCTACAACCCCCTTTAACCCATTTCATCTCGTCATGTGTGCTTGGGGCTCTTAGGACCACTATGGACATATTGTAATTGATCATATGGGTTGAAGGGGGTCGTAGGCTAACCCATGACCCCTTTCAACCAATTTCATCTCAACATGTGTCCTTAGGGGTCTTAAGACCCCTAGGGACATATTGTAATTGATCATATGGGTTAAAGGGGGTCGTAGACTGACCTATGACCCCCTTTGACCCATTTCATCATGACATGTGTCCCTTAGGCTCATAGGACCTCTAAGAACATATTGTAATCGATCATATGGGTCAAAGGCCCATGACCCCCTTTGACCCATTTAATCATGACGTGTGTCCCTAGTGGTCTTAAGACCCCTAGCGACATATTGTAATTGATCATATGGGTCAAAGGGGGTCATGGGATATCCTACAACCCATTTCATCTTGACATGTGTCCCTAAGGGTTCTAGAAACCATAGGGACATGTCATAATCAATCATATTGGTTGAAGGGGGTTATAGCCTAACCTATGAGCCCCTTTGACCAATTTCATCATAACATGTGTCCTTAGGGGTCCTAAGACCCCTAGGGACATATCATAATAGACTATATGAGTGGAAGGGGGTTGTAGGGTAACCTATGGCCCCCTTTGACCCATTTCTTCATGACATGTGTCCCTTAGGGTATTAGGACACCTAGGGACATATCATAACCAATCATATGGGTTGAAGGGGTTCATAGGCTAACCTGTGACCCCCTTCAACCCATTTCATTTTAACATGTCTCCCTCAAGGTCCTAGGACCCCTAGGGACATATCATTATTAATCATATGGGTTAAAGGGGGTCCTAGGCTAACCTATGACCCCCTTCACCCTATTTTATTTTGACATGTGTCCTTAGGGGTCCTAGGACTCCTAGGGACATTTCATAATTGATCATATGTGTTGAATGGGGTCTTAGGCTAACCTACAACCCCCTTGACCAATTTCATCACAACATGTGTCCCTAGGTGTCCTAGGACCCCTAGGGACATATTTTAATTGATCATATGGGTCAAAGGAGGTTGTACACTAACCTACAACCTCCTTTGACCCATTTTATCATGAGATGTGTCCCTTAGGGTCCTAGGACCCCTAGGGACATATCGTAATTGATCATTTCAGTTGAAGGGTTTTGTAGGCTAACCTATGACCCCCTTTGACTCATTTCATTGCGACATGTGTCCCACAGGGTCCTACGAGCCCAAGGGACATATTGTAATTGATCGTTTGGATTGAAGGAATCATAGGCTAACCTACAATCCCCTTCAAACTATTTCATCATGACATGTTACCTTAGGGGTCATATGACCCCTAGAGACATATCATAATCGATCATATGGGCCAAAGTGAGTTGTAGGCTAACCTACGACCCCCTTCAACCCATTTCATTATGACATGTGTCCCTAGGGGTTCTAGGTCCCTTGAGGACATATCATAATTAGTCATATGGGTTAAAGGGGCTCCTAGGATAACCTATAACCCCATTCGACATGTGTCCCTAGGTGTCCTAAGACCCTTGGGGACATATCATAATTGATCATATGGGTCAAAGAGGGTCATAGGCTAACACATGAATTCTTTGACCCATTTCATCCTAACATGTGTCCCTAGGGACCCCTAGGGACATATTGTAATCAATCATATGGGTCAAAGGGGGCCATAGGCTAACATACAACCTCGTTTGACCCATTTCATCATAAAATGTGTCCCTTGGGGTCCTAGGACCCCTAGGGACAGATCATAATCAATTATATGGGTCGAATGGGGTCATAGGTTAACCTCCTTCAATCCATTTCATTGCAACATGTGTCCCTAAGGTTCATAGAACCCATAGGGACATATTATAATTAATGATATGGGTCAAAGGGGGTCATATACTAACCTATGACCCCCTTCAACCCATTTGATCATGCCATGTGTCCCTAGGGGTCCTAGGACCCTTAGGGATATACCATAATCGATCAAGTGTGTCGAAGGGGCTCGTAGGATAACCTATGACCCCCTTCAACCCATTTCATCAGGACATGTGTCCCTTGGGGTCCTAGGACCCCTAACTACATATTGTAATTGATCATATGGGTCAAATGTAACCTATGACCCACTTCGACCCATATCATCACAACATATGTCTCTAGGTTCCTAGGACACCTTGGGACATATTGTAATTTAGTAAGCTATATAATACTATGTAATAATTTCTAATACCTTGTTAAAATATATATTATAGTATATTTAATATTATATTTTTTATATTATATATAATAATAATATATAGATAATATAGAATACTATATAACAATATATACTATTATGATCCTAATATACTATCTAATCATATTTAATATCATATATAATATTATAATAATAAAATGTATTACATAATATACAATAATAAAATATAAAATAATAGTATTCAAATATCATTATATCTTAAATGTAAAATATATTTAAATATGGTTGTAAGCCTTTTGGTTTAAAATGTACAGTTGGTTCCCACTATCTCAAACTTAAAATTTTGTATTTTGCAACCACATTTTGGGTACCTGATTTTACATCAGGTACCCAACCTTGGACCGAGTACCCTATTTTGTATCAGGTGCCCAATTAGGCTTGATATTTACCAAACTTATTTGGTCAACTCAAAAAAGTGTTTGAGCCATATTTTCTTAACATTTAAACTTTGACTGGCCATCTGACAATATTTTTTTCATCCAAATTCAATGAAATGAAAAGGGCTTTTTGAGAACACTCTCAAGATTCCATTGATATCATTGATGTCAAATTATGAGTTTGATAAGTATTTATTAGTTAATTTCTAATGAAGATGTTTGCAAACTCTTGATTGACATACTGATTGAAAAATAGCTACAACTTTCAAACAATATGATATTTTTGAAATCCAAAAGTTGTCACATTCTATGCTTTACGTAGTATAAGAAAAAAGGAAAATTTGTAAATTTTTCAATTAGTTTAGGTGTTTAGACATAGGAATTTTTTATTCTGGAAAAGTTATAGTAGAAAATTCATATTTAATTATTTATTTGGAATTAAAAAACCCAAAGATATGTATTACATTTGGGCATGAGTCTACTTTTTATATCTATAATTATATTTAAAAATATCATCATTTGATTTTGATTAAGGTGGTCATACATAAACCTACTTTTTATTTTTGCACTAAAATTTTTGTAGTACTACACTAAAATCCAAAACTTTGACCAATCAAATAATGTTTTCTCCAAATAAGCTCTAGTATTTAGAAATTACATTCAAGTTCCTAAAGATTCTTTATTTACAAATTTTTGATATAAAGTCCATACTTTAAAATTATGTGTCGACATAACCTTGATTTTTTGGTTTTTCACTACCACTTAAGACCATAGTTTGGTTGATCATGATCCTACACATACCCATGAATGTATATAATACGTTGATTTCTCAACTGAATTGAACTAGAGTTAAGATTGATGATAATAAAAAATGCAAACTTATACTATTGTTTTCTGCAGAACTCCTTGTATCACCTTGTGATGGGCATTGGAATCATAACAATCACTTTCAAATTTGAGTGTATAGTTACTTCATTTTTATCTGAAGAGATGCAAGGGAAATACCTTGAGATGGATAAGGAGACTAAGGTTTCTAATGGTAGTACAATGGAGAAAGGTAAGAAAAATGACAATAAATGTGAATGCAAGTTTCTTGGTAACAAGTACAAAGAAAAATAGTGTACCTTAAAACAAACCTCTAGCCATCTTTGAAAAGGGTTCAACAAAAAGGAGAAAACAAAGCTAAAAAGGTTTTCTTTTATTCTGACTCTACAAAACATCCTCTCAAGACTAAGTAGGTTCTTTCATCGCAACCTTGACATGAACACATGAATCTTACACTACTACATTTGATACCAAATTACCATGGTAGGTATGTCACAATTTTGGCATCACAACCTCTTACCATCACAATTCTGACAATGAGTCATCAAAATTATGATAGTGATAGGTTGTGATGCCAAAATTGAGACAAACCTGTGATGGCAATTTTCTATCAAATTTAGTAGTGTTAAGATGTTTGGTTGATATATTCAAGTGCCTCTTTCCACATGACCTCTTATAGAGGTTGGTTTTCAAAGTATGAAGCATTTGATGGTGGTAAGATGCATTTGGGTGATAACTCTTACTTGAAGGTTATTGCTTATGGGAAAGTCCAAATGTAATTCCCTAATGGTAGCATGAAGGGGATTGATATTCACTTTCATATCCCTACTTTGAAACTAGTATTATATTTACTTAGTGCTATATGCAACAAGTTGTGGTACCAAAAGCAGGGTCTAAGGTGCCACATTTTTTTTGAATTCAACAAATTCTACTCTTTGACAAGCATTTGAAGATAGTTACACTCAAAATTCTAAAATACAACCAAAAAAAAATTCACAATCCTCCAAATCTAGTTTCTAAACTACTACTTTAAAAAATCGTGGAGTTTAAGCCCCTCAAAAAAGGGGTCATAGAAAGTGGTACTAATTTTTAGTAAAAATATAACAAAGTAAAAAGTGTGCCCCCCCTTAACTTCTAACTATTTTTTTGAAATACTTTAATCACTCTAGTGTGAAGTTATCTAACACCATGTAGTTTATCCCATATTTTTTGTTAAATTTTTTAATGTATTTTTTTTACAAATTTTGTAAGTGGGCACATCTCAAAGATGTGAAATCTCTCTATGTACCTCCTAGACATTAATCAAAACTAATTGAAAATATTTTTTTTTCTTTCAAAAAGTGTGTAGAATGGAGTCTAGTTTTCATAAAACTAACTTGTTGCAATATCTTATTAACAACTTAAAATCTAACCCCCAGAGACTATATGTTGGTTTTATAGAGAGGACATACATTTAGAATAAATTATAGTTGAAAGGCTTGAAAAAGTCCAAATTCAAAATAATTAATATGGTTAAATAGCTAAGAAAGAGATATACAATATCACATTACCTAATTTTATCAATATTCAACCATGATGATACTTGATGGGGTGCATAGAAGAAAAATTAAGCATTTTTGGTGTGCTTATTGATTAACACATCTCATGCATGTTTGAGACCACCAAAACTTTGGGTTGGATCTCTAAGGAAAATCCAAGCCTTAGGTTTGGTGAATTTTGATGCATTTAAAAAATGTGATCACTTAATAGCTCGATCACACTACTAAAATGTAGTGGATTGTGTAGTGTGTACACATTATAGAGCAATCACACAATTAAAATATATTGCCTTTTGATGGTTTATATTTTCTAAGGGGTTGCAATTGCCTCTTAAATGTTCAAATGGGTTGTAAGGGGTACTAATGGACCAAATGGTGTCAAATGATCACTTAGATAACATCTGGACTCATTAAGACATATTCTAACCCCTTAGTGTACATCATAAGTCCATTGAGGTGGTCTAAGGAGTATTAATAATTTATAATTGGTCCTAATGCATATTAAGGGATCTTAATAGATCTTAATGGATCATCATACCAATGATGACCCCTTACGATTCATTCTATGATAACATATGTCCCTAGGGATCCTACGATACCTATGGACATATTCTATATTTTCTAATTAGTCAAAAGGGGTCATAGGGTACCCTATGACCCATTTGAACCCATTCTATTATAAAAAATTTCCCTAGGGATTGTAGGAACTCTAGGAGTTCATATGTTGTCATGAAATGGGAAAAAGGGGTCATAAGATACCTTATGACCCATTTCAACCAATTCTACAATAACATATTATCCTAGAATATTTAACATGATTAGAGGGGTCTCAATGTGTCATAATTAGTTCTAAGATCTATTGTAATGAGGTGTAAAGGTACGCGATAGGAGAGGGAGAGAGAGAGAGGGGGGGGGCAATCACACTATATTCAAACACATGAATTGGTAATGAGGAGTTTTTCTATTGAGTTAGGCCCACATTCTCTATTATGTGTTGATTTTACAACATAAATGTGCTTTTCATGGTGTTGGAAGTTTCAAAAACACCAAAATGAACCATTTACCTTGACTATTTCAATTGTTGATCAACATTCCAACATATTTGAGGTTAACACCTAGCATTTTAAATGTTAAATACAATTATAGAGATCATTTTTGTTCTTATTTGACAAGTTTTAATATATTGTCCATAAAAAATATTGTAATTTGTATGTTTGAATGATTTGATGTTTATAAATCATTGTAATTTGTATATTTCAACTATTTTTCATGTAGAATTCACCATCATGCCAAGGAAGAAACCAAAAATTCAAATGATGGAACAGAAGGAGAGAGAATTGATAAGTAAAAGAGATAAAATGAGAGTATCACATGAACAAATAAAATTGTAAGCCGCTAATGACAATTTATCTTTGGAAGAAATAAGAGAAAGAAACAAAGATTTAGAATGGGAAAGACAAAGAGAATGAATGTGACTCTTATGCCGAACTAGACAGTTGAATTGTAAAGGTATGTTATCTTCCAATATTGGAGCCACAACATTGTCTCATGTTGAAGATGCATCTTGTTCTACGTTTCACAATATACACACTCCATCATGTCATGTTGAAGGCACAACATCAACATACCTAGTAGGTGATATTCCTTCTTTCATATCTTATTGCCAAGGCACACCATCTTTGAACATTGAACGTACGAAATTCACCCAAAATAGTGTTGATTCTTATAATGTTAAGTCCACTAAAGATATTAGAAAACCTCCAACATTTTGTTATAGAAATCCAATATATTTGATTGATATTGATACTAACATTTTGGAATCAATGCTTGGCAATATTTCAAAGAAAAGTTATTTGGATATGGAGATTATTCTTTGAAGAATTCAATATGATAGGAAGATGTCGATTATTTTTTGAATGATGAGGAATTTAAAATTTAGGCTTGTCATGGAGATTCTTGGACTAAGAACGATGGATAAGTCAAATGAAAAAAAATATTGTTAAAATCTAATGAGTGCATATGACAAACTGGGTAGTAAGTTATGCCCCAAAGACAATAATGCCACAAGATGCATGCTTACATAAACATTTGTAAGCACCCAAATGAATAAATCTCAACTCATTAGAAACACAAGAAAATCATTGAAGATAAGTAGAGGTACTCTAATGAGAACCATTGGAAGACATGAAAGAGTAGAAGATCCAACCAAAAATGAGTTATGGATATTTAGTAGTAGACTACCGTGAAAGGATAAAAAAATTAGCAAAACTTTAAAATAATTGATTGAAGGTTTTTGGAAGAATAATACACATGTTCCCCCTAATCAAATATATGTATTTAAAAAGGAGGGTTTGTAGTAGAATCTACAATCCACATGCAAAATAATTTTTTGATTCAACTCAAACTCAATTATTTGCAAAATTTATTGCTGTGTATCCTCAAATTAAAATTACTCAAAGTCAAAGATATTTTGAAATGCGTAAAAATTTTTATGTGAAGATAAATTACAAAAATACAACTTATTGTTGTAGGGTAAATATTGAATTTTCTAACCATTTTGATGTTTTAAGGTATATATGTGTATTTTTGCATTCTAAGTTTATTTTACAAGGTTGTAACATAAAGGAGCCACCTAGATCTTCAAGGGAATTCATTTTTTCCATTTTATGTGAAAGAGGTATGGTCAACAATTTTACAGGTTGTCATGCTTGAATGGTGCATGTCTGGTTTGTGGTGGTTTGCAACATTTATTGACTTGTGAACATATGGATAGTACACATGAAATTGGAAATGAAAACGTAGATTTTGGAAAATATATAAGATTATGATAGATGCTCTAAAAGATGGGAAAGAGTGTAAAAGATTTGATTTACTAATTGAAAACATCCTAGTATATGAGTTAATGAAGATTTTTTTGTAAAAAAATCATTTGCAAGTATTCCATACATGAAATATATGTCCAATATGTCATACATCGAATATAATATACAAAAAATATGTCATGTACATCAAATATGTCCAACATAAGTCAAAAGTGACATGTAAATCAAGTACAATATACAAAATGCATGTCCAATGATGCCACATGGGAATAGAATAAAATATCCTATAGACATAGTCCTTCTCTCTAGGGTAGGAAAACAAATATCTACCTATCTTTGTCTGTTGCATAAAGGGAGATGCCTAGGATGAGGGGGTTTTCCTAACATGCTTGCTCCTTCATCGCTTTAGACTCTTCTTTAGTTCAAGTTATTACACTAGTACCAAAATAGCAATACGTGACTAAAAAAACTACTAAAATTTGTATATATGTGACTAAAATAAGTCACATGACTAATAGTAGTTAATATCTAGTCATTTATAACTCTACTAAATATAATACTAAACAATTTTAGTCACTTATTTGATCACTAATTTTGATCATCGATTTAATCACATATTTAGTCGTGTATTTGATAGTGGATTTAGTCACATATATAGTGGTATATTTAGTAGCATATTTAATCACATATTTGGTATATTTACCCACATATTTGGTAGTGTATTTAGTAGCATATTTTATAGTATATTTAGTCACATATTTAGTAGCATATTCAATAGCATATTTAGTCACATATTTGGCACATATTTGATAGTGTATTTAGTAGCACATTTAATAATATATTTGGTTACATATCTAGTAGCATATTCAATAGTATATTTAGTCAGATATTTGGTAGTGTACTTGGTCATAATAGGGCATAATGGAATCAAACCACCATCTTCCTGCTTGTAAAGTAGGTGCTCTTCCATTGAGCTAGCACCCTTTAAAGAATACATAAAAAAATGTTATTCATTTCATTTCATTCTCAATATAGCACCCAAAAAGGTTATATAGTAAAGAGTCAAAGCTAAGAAATTCACATTTCATGTACTAGGAATTTAAGAATAATCAAATGAAATTTTACACCTTAGTAACTATTTGGGGCAATAGAGACATTATAGCAACTATCATTGAATAGAACAATAACTTATATCCAAAATTCACCTTCAACTAATCAAGAGTGACAAATATTAAAACTAACCCATCTTGATGCAGAACACCCTTGTAATCTACCTCATCACCCTGTACATGTGAAAGGAATTCAATTAATGATAAGCATGATCTATAGAAAGAGATAAAGAAACAAAATGTAATTTTCTTAAAAACATATTAACATTAAGACCAACTCACTTTTATAATTTGAGCTTCCCAGATCAAGTGTCAAGATTTTAAATGACTAAAAATAAAAATGATAAAATTTAATGAATCAATTAAGAAGTTCAAACAACAAAAAATTGAATTCTTTTAGTCGAGATATTGACTGAGTAGAAGTACAAAAAGAAATAATTAAACAAGACTTCCACTGTGGAAAAATAAACACTAATATAATTTGAAATGGAGAATATCAAACAAATGGGAAAAAGGAAGTATAAAGATTCTGCAAAAAGCAAGCCTACAAGAATAAAGTATAACGCACCTCCTTCTAAATGGGAAGTTGGTTGGTTCTCCTTTGGAAATCAAAGTAGTGGCAGTGCTTCTGCTCAAAAGGAGCCTATGAAAAGATTAGCTTCTAAAATATCAATACTAAATTTAAAAGTAAAATGATGATTCAGAAAAATATCAACACCATACATGTATAAAGAAGCTAGTTTCAATCTTACCACTCCTTTCTCAAGCTTAGCAGCTTGCATTACAAGATTTGCAAGTCTTCTACATGGATCTATCTACTCTTATGGAGCTTCCGTCAGGGAAACTAGAATTGTATCACCAAACCATCTTGCATAGAAAATTGACAAGTGTCAGCATATATCATGATAAGGTATAAGAAAAATTTTGATATCTTGACACAAAAATGAGGAAGAGAATCATTAGAAAAAACTTGTAAAATTGTTCCAATGCCACTTACAAATTTTATTCGCCCATCTCCACCTTCACTAGCTTCAGTAACTCCCAAATGCAATGGATAATTCCATCCAGGGACATTCATCTCTAGAACAAGAAAATGATATTCCTGGACCATAATTACTCAATTTCTTTCTTTCATTGACAAGACAAAGATTTGGAAATCCAACTTTTGACAAATGCATGCAAATTCAAATACTGATTTCACTTGTTTAAAGACAATGGACATTAGTATGTTCAAAAAATATAAATAACATTACGTATGAACATAAAACAATTTTCTAATAGAGTAAAATAAAATTTACTTAAACATACAATCTATACACCCAACTTAATAGAAATATAAATAACAAATGAACTTACCATTCCCCTAGGAGAATCACCATAGTAACTCATGATTCGATTAGAAAGACTTCTATGGTTTGTGCCAATGCAGATCGCCCTTCCATATTTCTTGCATTTCTCTACTAGAGGAGAAAAAACCTACAACAAATTACAATATATGTAAAATTTTCAAAGTTAAAACATTTTAATCCATATCAAGAAAATCTCTCAAACTACACTTGTTACTCACTATTTTAAAACTAATACGATATATATATATATATATATCTTACCTTTTCAATGTGTTCCAATTCCTTCTTATAGTCTTCTTCAATGTATTCTAGCATCTCAAATTGTGTGTGTCTATCAACTGCAATAAAGATAGAACAAGTCATAGGCTATACCCACCAAAGGCAAATGTTTACTCTAATATTTTTAATACCAAAAAATAATGTTATCCAAGATATTACATGTCCATTTCATTTTTTTTGAACATTTCATTGATTGGATATGTTAACACTTTGAATTCCATAGGTTTGGTTCTTGAAGCACTGAATTTGGTTGGGAATCAGTTAAGATATTTATGTTTGAATGAAATTGATAAAACCCTTAACTAGGTTAATCGGTGACCCTTTGTAGTGTAATTTCTTTCATGATCACAAGGAATAAGTCTCCATATTCAGCATGAATATGGATGACTATGTAAAACACCTATCTGGAAACTTGCATATATCCATACCAAGGAGTGTACATGTATTGGACCAAGAAAGGGATTATGATTCAAGGAATGTTGGGACTATGATAGAGTGACTCTGATAGAATAGAATCAAGATGTGAACAAGTGTTATTGTTTGGGGTAAGTTGTGATTTAAGTGTGGGAAAGGTGTAGGTTTTTGTAGGATCCCAATTGTGATACCATTATAGGGAGAAAGTGCATGGATCCATTCTTGAAAGTATTGAGTAGTTGGGTTTGGGTTGGAAGTCATAAATGATTGTCATAAGGAAGTGTCAAAAGTATAGAAAATATTAGGGTATAATTTAGTGGCTAATATTCATAAATTGGCTAATTTTAGAATTTTTTGGCTAGTATTTTGGCTAATAATTTAAGATTTGATACAACCTAAATCACCATAGTTTTATAAAATTCAATTCTAGAATATTTAAAATCGCTCAATAATTTATTTTATTAAAAAATTTAAACTCAAATATTCGCCACAATATTCGTTACATGAATAGATTTGAGTAACCTAAATATAATATATTATTGGAGAAATTAAATTGAACTGACCAATAATTATCATAATTATTAGTTAATTTAGGGATATATCACTAATATTTATTATTCACTATTGATTTAAAGTATATGTAACGATTCTCATAACATTCCACAAGGTAAAAAAATGTTCAATTTTGATTTGTAATATTCGTAAATATTTTATACAAAAAAAAATTATGATTCAAAAATAATCGCCAAAATTAATCATATTTAGAATAAAAAATTTAGAGTTTCGCCAATATAAATAATTTTTTTTTTTCAAAATAATGAAATATTTGCCAATATTTTATATCTTTTTTTGGAGGTGGCTTTCTTAAAGTTTACCCTGGAAAATATTGATAAGACAAGGACAAGATTGTCATTATATTGTGAACAAATTGATGGGTTAGATGGTCATGAGTCTTTACCACTTGATAGGATAATTGGGGGTTCTTCTCAAGATAAATTGTAAGGGGAATCTAAGACAAACAAGATTGATCCAAGGGTAGGATCTCATGGCAAAAAGTCCATATTGTATGGAATGTTGAACAACATCATGACCAAACTTTTGAATACTTGATGTTTGTGAAGTTGAGTTTGAACAATAACATTGGTAAGGGGAGATAATGTGAGAAGTTGTATATCATAAATAGTTGTGAATTTATCCTTAATAATTGGACATTGTGTAAAGGCCCACTGATGCTCTGCATTCAAAGGGTTGGGATATCATGGTTGGGAGTCCTAGATAGTTGAATATTGGTTTGACAAGGTCTGAGAGGGAGATATTGAAGGCATGGAAAGAGTTTAGGAAGGATGAGAAGAAGAAAAGAGAGGAAGAGGAAAAGAGAAAGAGAAAAGAAGAGTTGAGAGAAAATGATTTAAGGGAGATAAGGGAAAGGTTAGAGGCATTGTAAAGGTTGATTGGAGAAAAAAATTCAAGGTGGAATTTGAAGATTAAGAAGAAGATAAAATGGCCTATGCAAAGGTTAGCAGAAAAAAAGAAGAAAATAGATGAAGAAAGGGAGGGTACCATGCAAGGTACTCCTATGAAACTAAATGGTGAGGCTCAAGGGTGAGACATCCTTGAGATGAATAAGGGAGTAATTGAGTTTCAAGGTAAATGGCATGAAAAAACTTTGGTTTAGTAGAGGTCTGAATTCAAGAGGCTAAAGATGAGGTGGTGGGCCATGATGATTAATTGAAGAGTTTTTTCTCTCCTAGTATGGAGATGTTGTAGGTTGATGTGAAGACAAGGAGGTACCTATGGTTGATACAAATGGTATATTCAATAAGTTTGTAGTAGAGACACTAATGGTCCAAGAAAATATGCATTAATATGAGAATTAGAAGTCATTGTTTATAACCATTGTGTAGGTCAAAGTTGAGGAGGATTTATTTATTGTTTGGAAGGTTGTTGATAAGTTCATATTTTGATGTTTTTTAACAATCAAGGGGAAGCCTACTATCCCCACCCGATCACCTGTAGTATGAAAATTCTCAAAAAATAAAAAATCATATGATGATTGTTTGGTTTTATGGATATACCTAATCCTCTATAATAATAAAAATTGTTTCATTGAATTTTGTTATGTTTTGAGTGAGATATTGAAGTTTCGGTGAAATCTAGTCTGAACACTTACTAGGATAAACAGTAACTTTGAAAATGTAGATTTGAAATGTAAATTGTGGACCAAGACTCAAAATTATAATAGATGGGAGGAAATAAAATATTTTACATTCTTAATTCTATAGTGTTCCATTCACAAGTTTGCACATTCTTTGAATGAATGAAAAAATGAGAAATGTTGTCTCATTCAAGAAGGGAACAATGTGTCTTCAAATATAAGTTAGTTCAAAAAAGAAAAAAAAATTGAAGAAGGGAGATAAGTGTAGGGAGAGATGTGATAGGTGCATTAGGGAGAATTTTATTTGAAAATTTCCTTGAAGAAGGTTGTAGACCAAAACAAGGTATGTTTATTAACTGTTTTCTTTAATACATTGATTGTCACATAATGACAGCAAGAGATGCATCACTATTAGTAATGAGGGATTGGAATGAGTGGAAGTTGTGGACAATGTGGGAAATTTTGATGATGATAGAAGGATATAATTCCAAAGGATCAAAGGTTTATGGAAGGTAGGATTCTATTGGACAAGATTTTTGGTATTTAGGACAGTGATGTGAGACTACCATTGATTGACAGTAAAATAAGTAAATATCTAATGTGGTTGGGATAGCCATACGGCAAGAATGAATCATAAATGTTTGATTATATCAATAGAAGTGAGATTTCCTTATGTGGGATGTTAATGATAAGGTTTGAGTATATGTTCATAAGGTTAGTAGGCAGATAAATGTATGAGGACTAGTGCATGAAGTTATTGTTGGAGTCTATGATTAGTACTTTTGGGTGTGATTAGAGTTTGAGACATGTCAACATGTGGAGAATTGTGTTTGGTTGGAGAAGGTATGGTATGAGGGATTTGACCATTAATACATCTTGAGGGAGACATTAAGTGGATGAGATACTTAGTGATCAGTTGTGGGATCTAGGAGTAGTTCTAAGGAAGTTGCAAAATCAGTCCTTATGCATAGGACATGTGATTAGAATCATTGTGATCCTCATCGCCAGTGATTTAATATAGGCACATCGACATAAATGGTTTTGGTTTTAACTTAAATAATTTTGTACTTTATAAGGAACATGATGCCCTAGCAAGATCTTCCTAAGAAATTCTATGTTTTTCAACAGTAAAATTGCAATTATAGACTTCTACTAACATTTTGGGGCTAGGAATTTTATTTAATAACTAAGATAAGGTGTAAGAAATTTGGTATAACCTTGGTGATGTGTATGCAAGGCAGATGCATGACAAGCTAGAGATCTGATTTCAAATAAAAGAATTGAGTGTATTGCTAACTGTTAGTGAAGTGACAATCTTAGAGATATATTTTCTATATGAAACTCAGTTGAAATATACTTCTCCATAAAATATCACAATGATGTGCACGGTCAAATGTATTAGAAAGATATTGTATTGATATGAAAATAATACCTCAATTGGAGTTGAGGTCTTTTTCTTGCATATTTTCTCATACTTTCACTTTATAGTCGCAGCCTTGAAAACCTACCATGAAAGGTTGATACATGAAAAAAATAAGATACAATATATAGAGAAAAGATAGAAAATGCTTCAAAACAAGTAATTAAAAAGGTACAATCATGTGATCAATAAACCCACCTACCTCTTAAGAAGTACATTAGCATGTATATCAAGGACTCTAGATCATCTCTCCTACCTTTCTTTGAATAAGATATATCATATATCACTTGGTCCAATGGACAAACCCATAGATTGTTCTCTTGTAAGATATCAGCCTTAGGAAAGAGGTCAGTTAAAAGCACAATAAAATTTTCCTTGGGTCAATTAGTCCTCAAACCATATATCACTTGGTCTAATGGACAAATCCATAGATTGTTATCTTGTAAGATATCAGCCTTATATTATGTGGAAATTTGAAAATATTAAGAGTACATTTATGGAAGAATTCACAACATGAGCAGTCCTCTTTTCCAAAATGGATTTCTTTGATACCTTATCAATAATAGCCTTTCTAATGGCAATTGGAAAAGTGAAGAATATGGCAAAGGCCACATGAAAGGAGAACTCCCCACTACTGCTACTGAAGTTGATCCTTAAACCATTCACATATTGTAATGGTGACTGTTAAAGTCAAGACATGAATTATGAAAAACTGCCAGCCGGGTACTTCTATGTACTTTCTCATGAGATTATGGTGGTTTGCAAATATGTTGTCATGTGTTTTGAGGACTTTCTTAGCCATGCGTGAGGAAGATAATACAATGACTGGTTTAGAATCCAAATAGATGGTCATAATTGGGCCATATTTTTGGGCAAGAGTAGCCAAAGATTTGTGAGGAAGATGGGAGAACAAATGCTTCTATCTTGCCAATTCCAGAGCCAATTATAATTGCATTGGAGACTATCATCTTAATTGTTAGTTTATAATGCACAAGTCAAGAATCTAAATTGTGTTCTAGAAAATTGTTGTTCTATTTCTTTCTTTATTGATCTACAAAGAAAATTGTAACTAGGTTTATACTTATGGGGTATAGGGCTAAGGCATTTTGTCAGGCCCTAATCTAAATTACCAATTTGCAAGAGCTAGAGACATGAGAGAAAATGGAATTCCATACCTTGCCAATGTCAACAACAACATTTTTGTATACTCTGAATGATCTCTATAGCCTGAACAACATAAGAGCATTTATAGATCTATAGCATTTTTTCATTAAAATATACATGCCAAAGCTAATAAAGAGGGCACACTTCTCATCTTCAGGAGAATAATGAATGCTAAGTGTTGATTTCATAAGTAGCCACCTGCACTTGTTAAAGTTTCCCAGATGACAATTATTTTTCATTCTTCTCTTGGTCTACTCGCTATGGCCTCTGAAGTTTCTTGAGAGACCCAATGCATAATATGCGAAAGATAACCCTAAACACAAATTATGTCAAACCTCTGGACTTTCTTTTACCCTCTTCCTCTGTATTCAAGTGTTCTCCTATGTGGAAGTTGGCAATGCCTTTGCATCCACCAACAGGAGCCTGCCAATGTTCATATTTTACAGGAAACCACTAACGTTCAATCAAATATTTATAGAAACATTGAATAAAGAAATTAATTTAAATATCTATATTGGAAAACTAATACTTGATTGGTTATTTCCTTTTAGTTTAATCACTATTTAACTATAAGCCATGGCAATACTTCCATGCCATGACAGGAACTAATAGCAAAAATTCATAGTAGTTGGTAATCAATCTGTTATAGCATTTTTAATCCACATTACTCAATGTGTTCCTGTCAAAATTTCCATTTTGCAAATGATGTAATCATGTCATTTGTAAGTTTAAAAAGTAAGCTTGAATAATGGAAGAGCTATTCTATGTTATGAAATTCTCATATCACTCATTCTAATGTGAAGATGCCTGTAATGTTTTAATTTAAAATAAAACTTGAGTGAAACCCAACTCACTCTAATTTTATTTGTATTTCACTCTCCCACTCAGCCTAGAATGTTAGGAAAGTCCAGTTGACTCTCATAAGCATGGCAAGAAATATCACAATCATAAATCAAATATTAGTATTGATGAAGCGTGCTAAAAATAACTAAAATAATAGAATTATGCTCCTCACCTTGTTAGAACCTCACCTAAGATCAATGATCAGCATCCAATGAGAGAAAGTCATCACTCACCCATACCTCAAGGCATCAACCGAGGAAAATCAAACTATCGAGCAATAACACTCATCCAAGAGAGCAACAATCAACAATCAACAATCAACAAGAGAAAGTTAGCAGACTTGATATTTACAAGGTGGGCATAGTAGCATAGTGGCACAAGACGATACATATTTTTCATCCTCATCATTAAAAAGGGCCATGATGGAATCAAACATATCTACAGTAAATGCTCAAGGTATCTATGCAAAGATATAAATTCAACATAACTATCAGCTGCATATCAAAATATATCAGTATTATACAAGGAAGACAATACAACAACAAATTCTTTATCATTTGAAAATTGTAGAGCATTGGTACTCATCCAAGAGAGCGACAATTAGCATCCAACAAGAGAAAGTCAGCAGACTTGATATTTACAAGGTGGGCATAGTGGCATAGTGGCACAAGAAGATACATATTTTTCATCCTCATCATCAAAAAGGACCATGATGGAATCAAACATATCTGTAGTGAATGCTCAAGGTATCTATGCAAAGATATAAATTCAACATAACTATCAACATCATATCAAAAGATATCAGTATTATACAAGGAAGACAATACTACAGCAAATTCCTTATCATTTGAAAATTATAGAGCATTGGTTCTTCTTTGAAAAGAATCTAGTCTACATTGGGAGACAACCTTATATAGGCAATCAACTATCGATAATAATGGATGCATGTAATGGTATTGAGAACTTCCAGATTTACAAATGTACTTAGAACTGTCAAGTGACAAACAAGGTATGACATCCAGTGATAGCTTGGAATGGAATAACAACATCAATGCCGACAATTCATGATTTCAAGTATATACAAAGGCAAAGAACCACACCACATAAAATAGGAACTAACTATTCAGGCTTAGTTGGAACATGAACTAATATGAATAAAGGAAGATTGCAAAAGTGGAAAGTAGAGTATATAAAAAGACAATCGATTGTAAGATACTATAGCAGCAACATCACATTTGGGGAGCTTGCGAGCAACACATTTTTGATACATTACACCTGTGATCATCTTAGTAGAAGAAATATTAGAAATTAAATGGTGGTTGTGATTGGTATTGGCAGCTTATGTCAACAATATCATCAATAATCACTATTAAAACATTAAGATTAATTAATAAATACAGTGAAAAAGAGACAATGCTATATATTATATATTGTGAATAATCGGATCTATTCTACACCAAAATGATATATTGCAACCATATCCCATATTTGTACCAAAATTAAGACGTATTGAGACAAATGGGTGATGTCTCATTATATGAGTCACTTGATAAGAAAAATCTCTCATAGTGTTAAGAGAACTAAATTCATATCTTTGAAGGCTTAATAGGGAAAAGTATCTTTCACTTTGAAGTTCAGAGGACATTGTCTCTATATTTTAAGCAATCTGACAAGGGACATTACATTGCTATAGAGCTCTAACATCAACAAATTTCATAAGTGAATAATATTTACTATTTTTTGATATTTAATGATGGTAGCTACATATTTTATGTTTGAGAACTCACCCAAAAGGGCTTATGCCAAAAAAATTATAATAATATATTACCAAAGTCCATATCATTACCCTATAATACACAAGGCAAGTGCTAAGAAATAACAATTAAATAAAATTATTTTCACTTTTGGCAAAGTGCCAATATAATGTTTGATCTAGTTGGGAAGAGGGAAAAATGATGGCTACGAGCATGGAAAGACATTTATTACCTTGTGTTGTAAAGAGACAAGGCTGAGGATAGTAAGGATATTTCCAGTACCATAAGTTTGGAGGTGACATCTTTAGACTCTGATTAGGCTAAGGATAGTAAGGATATTTCCAACAACAACAATGGAAATACTTGCACCAGTCTAGCAACAAAGTCAACTTTAATGTTCATATTAACTATTAGGACCAGTAACCTCCTAACACAATCTAGGATGTGCATACACTTTGCATACACTTCCATAGTGAAAGATTGAGCTTCAATCGACTTTTTTTTCTCCTCAAATATAGATCTAAAAGTCTCAACTCCACATTCTCATTACTTTTGACTCTTTAAAAACTTCGCTCCCATAGTAAATCCCTAATGGCTACAAGTTAGTGGTAGTCTACCAATCTAGCGTGGCTTTGCCATGACTAGTGGTCTTCCACTATCTTATGTGAAGAATGACAATCACAAAGAAACTAACTTACTCACCACCATACTAATTTCAAACTAACTTATTGAAGCAGAAGCTAGGTACAAAAAGATAATCTATTTAAGAAGATTAGAGAACATGGAGCTGCATCATTACCCAAAACTGGTTGTAGAGAATAAATTAGACAGAGGAAAGGGGAGAAATTAGATAGAAGAAAGAGCTCATTGATGAAGCAAAAGATCAAATGGTTCAATAAGTGGGGTATTAGAATCAGAGAGTTCCCAAGCATCAACAGGGAGATAAAGAAGTACGTTCAAGGAAAATTCAAGGAAAGCATGCCGACATGGAATATTGGGAGGGAATAGGAGTACTGCATCAAATATTTTAATTCCCATTTTCAAAACTAGAGGAGGAACAGGTGATTTGGGGATTGATTAATTCCCATTTTTAGCCACTATCAATAACGATAGATCCTTGGTAGAATTGTTCTCTTCTACTTCATTGTTTTACTAGGGTTTGGGATTAGGATTCTTCCAGGAGGATCCAATTTCAATAAATGTTGGATGAGATGATAACATGGCAAGAAGGATACAAGAGGAGGCTTGAAAGTTTATGTCATTTGTGAGCTCCACAGAAGGAGATAAAGCTGAGTTTTTTTGGAGAGGAATCATAGAGGGGACTTGCATGCTTTTCTGAGAATGACCATTTGGAGACCTCAAAGAGGGTGAGGGTGAAGGTGAGACATATTTTTTGGGTATCTCAAGGGGTGGTGGGGGCCTTTGAGGAGGTAGAAATATGGGGGTTAACTATCTAAGACACAACCATTTTCTACTCCAGATTTTTGTTACCCACCGTGATCAAACAAAACACTTCGATCAGGATGTGAATGCCAGGGGATTAGAGAAGGAATTGGGGGTCATTTTTGCCAACGTTGAGAAAAATATCCTTACATTTATGCCCATGGGTTTTATATTTTAGACTGTCCCTGTAAAACACATTTTTATTATTATTAGAATGTTGTTCTTGACATAGATAATGCAGGTGAGATCAACAACAAATTGATAAATGGCAAGAGGAGATACAACTACTTCACACAATTGATTACATTAATGAAGACATGAGTGCCCACCTCAATGATGCTCAGTATCTTTTTCATGCTACATGTATGGACTAATCACTCCTTGCATTATCAAATTGGTAGTCAATAATGATGTTTTACAGTTATAGAGTTTCTCAATCCATGGTGGATCTCTGATGTTGGATGTAATGGTACCACTAAGAAAACACACACAATATATCTAGCAAAGGATTTCACATCTGCATTTTCCATGCCGCATACCTTAAATTATTGTAATTGTGTCTATACCAAGACACGTCAAACCTAAAACTAGTTAATTTTATGGTAGCAAGACTTGGGATATTCAAAATGCTAGAGGGTATGTTTTGTGTTTCATTTGATTATTAAAAGAACTTTATACCCCACACATGTTTACTATATTATTGGTATTAAGCTATTGTATGATTGATGGATTCCTGTTGAATCACTATTCATGAAATGGAGATCAATGAATTTGATTCAAAAACCACATAGTTAAAATTGTATGGTATAAATCAAGATAGAATTGCAGATAAAAGAATAGAATAATAGAATTAGGCTCACCAAAGGTTCACTTTGATCCTACAAAAAATATGCTCATCCTCTTTTCTATTGTAATAACCTCAATAATTCTATTTTGTGACTTGAAATCTTTGAATTAGCACTAACCAACATATTATTTTCAAGTTCACACCCATCCACAAAACTAATATATAAATCAAACTTTGACTTGCCTTTTGAAAGCTCAGAGGATAGTGCATGTATTTTGCATCTTCTTTGACTTGTGTTCTTCACATCTAATAAGTGTTTCCTTTTCCTCTTTGACTTTATTATTAACATCTAATGTGGAAATGTGATCGAATCTATGGAAAAGCCACCTATAGCAGTGAAAAAGTGGATGAGGGAACAGCTTCACAAATGCTAATGACAATACTATTTATCATGACAATGATATGTGCTATTAAAAGAGAGTGATACATGTCAAAGTTGAAAAAAAATTTCTTGTATTAATGTAGGCCTTGTGTGGGTTGAACAAGAAAATGCAATTATTGACTAGTGTAAAAGATGAACTCTACAACCTTTGTCTTCTTTCTTGCAGGTTGTGAAGAATGGAATCTTTGGAGTAGGGTATGGATGTGTTGTGCACCAATTGGTGCAACTGTGTGCTCAAATTGCTTGTATTAATGTAGTACTATAGAATATATACCACAATTATAAGAATTATATGTATTCTATGTGTATGCAACCATTCAGGTTTAGAGGGTGAGGATTGTTATTTAAATCACATGAAATGGCCTTAATTGCAACCCTACAATGCATGAACTTTATCCAATGACCTTTATTTAGCTTCTTGCCTATGCCGAGTAACTCAAAGGACATCCTTAGTTTAATCATCAAGATGCTAATCAAACCTGTGGTAGGTGGGGTTGAGCCTTTTGCCTATGTTGAGTATCTCATAGGACATCTTAAAGCTAATCACATATTGAATGAATCACAAAAACTAAGAAAATGCACTATATAGCCTAGATAGGGCATCGATTTAAACCATTTAAACTAATATTAATCTAATCTAAAAGAGAAAAGGGAACCTAAGACCAGTGCTTAAGAGAGAAACAGGAA
The DNA here is from genome assembly GCA_028749045.1 of Cupressus sempervirens. Lineage (NCBI taxonomy): Eukaryota > Viridiplantae > Streptophyta > Pinopsida > Cupressales > Cupressaceae > Cupressus > Cupressus sempervirens. The sequence goes on from CM053793.1 coordinate 540,716,918, forward strand.
CATATTAATTACCTTGAAGATTCAATCAAAGAATAATGGAGATGAATAAAATCCCTAGCCAATATATCATGAATCCTCTAGTCTTGAGAAAGAAAAGGGAATAAATTGATTGCCTTAAAGATTGAATTTAAATATAATGTAGATAAATAGAATATGTTGCCTCCCAATACTTTAACTACTCTACCCACTGAACAATATTATGCCTTCTGCTATTGCCTGTCATTGATGTATATGTTGTTGTTGCAATATGTTGTATGTTTGGCTAAATTAATGCTCTCTGCAAATTTTAAGCTTTGTTTTGTGTCTCGGCAGACCCTTGATTGCACGTGCAGGAATGAAAATTGGGGAAATTTGGTTGTTGACATTATTGGGAAACCAACATGAATATCATTATTTTTATTTTTTTTAGGATTTAATTAATTTAATAATAAGATTCATTAATTAATAACTTTTAATTGATTAATTTTTGTGATATTTCCATCAAGATTCAATTCTTTAGTTTTTGAGTCAAACTCAATTTTTGTTTTCATCAATTAATTGATTACTTTTTTTCATCAATTAGTTTTAATTTTGAATTAATTAGTAACTGTGATAAATAATTTATTTAATTTTAGTTTATAAAAATTATTAAATAAGTTTTTGCAATCACTTCTTTGTTGAGAATTTTGTTCACAAATAATATCATTTGTTAATTGACCTACTAATTATTCATCTCATGTATTATATAATTGCATGCAAAAACATCAAAGTTTAGCCTAAAAAAACTTCCAAAACTCTTCATGTGCACAACACATCATGACATGATCTTATTCCTGATGTTATAGGGTCAACTATTATTTTTCTTAATTTACCTTGCACACCTCCTAGACTATATAACCATTGTACATAAAGGTTTATATTAGGTATGATCTCTTATATAAGGTACCCATTAATTACACACTTGTGCTAAATGCTATTATATTTAAAGATATTGCAGAAATACATGTTTGATGAAAGCTATACAATTATGAGTATTGATCATGGTAGGTTAAATTTGACCATATTCTACTTGAAAGTTGATTCTTTACACATTTAACCTTGTGATTTTAATAGGTGACCAAATTAGTCACTTTTTTTTATCACCTATAGCTATAAATTGCAAAGAAATAGTGATATGTGACCAAAATAGTCACTTGTTTGATCCCCTATTATAAAGAAATAGTGATGTGTGATCAATTTTAGTCACAAGACTAAAATTTTAGTCGTGTGACTAGAATTTTCGATCACCTAGTCACATATCACCCAAAAATGTACTAGTGTTACAATAAACAATATATGTGAATCAATAACTATTAATTATATATCAAAATTGAAATATAAGTACACATAAAATAAAGTATTTACTTACAAAAAGTAAATGGTCACTCTCTTCAAGCTCAAGAGTAGGCAAATAATCAAGAGTGACAAGACCCTACAACAATGATCAAAATAATCTATCAATCCTACTCATGAGTATAATTTATAATTTTCAATACTAATAACTGTAAATAACATACCTCAGTCAATGAGTTAGAATTGACCACTACAACAGTAACTCCTTTCTCAATAGATACACAGAGATGTGGAGGAGTCTCCATTGTCATAAGCTGAAAATGATACAACAAGAGAATTATTTGTAATTATCAGAATACATATATTTTTATACTACATCAATAATTATAAAATTTCAGGTACCTTCGTGAATGTACCACCTTGTCCTATATTATGTGGTGTTAATGCCACAAGTACAACATTTCCCTATTGAACATGTATGCAAATCTATTAGAGATTCTCCTAGTTCCTTTTGGGTGTTCAAACAAACTATGAAGCCAATGAGTTCAATTAGGATTCCTTGAAGGTGCACCAATAAAAATGCATTAATACATGTATATATTTGTGGGGAAAATAAAATTGTATAATATCTAGGTGAGCCCAATTCAGGAACACCATGACCAATAGCATGATTCTGTATATGATGATAATAAGCCAATTAGTTAATTATTAATTTATTTGTTAAACAAACATAATCAATTAAACCAAATAAACATGCAAAAAAAATGTACCTTATTATGACTGGTACCATGCCCATGCTTAAAGTCGAATGTGAAAGTAGATGGTCCACCAAAGAACTAATGCACATGGATACAAGTTTTGAGTCAACCTTTCATCTGATTACATTATATAGATGTATTAATTAAATGATTAAACCAATGCATACCTATCAAGTTGTCGACATGGTGTACAATTTGGTTGGGGGTTTAGCGCTAGTGCTAAAAAATACCAATTTATTATTCAATCATGTACATATTCAAGATGGAATCAAAATAGTTTAATATAATTATTAATATTTACATGTGCATCAATGCCAAATGTGTATTGAGGAAGTCATCTTTCATAATCCCATCATCCACATCCTCTCTTCTAGAAGTGTCAAATGTGCACAAAGCTCCACATGACATGCACATATAGCTTCTACGATGATGAGGCTTGTCCACAAGAAAAGGACAAGAAACCTGAATGAGGCTCTTAGTCAATGCACTAATAGTGCCTAGTGTGTATGCATCTATATGTGTTCCTTCACAATAGAAAGAAAAAGAATATGCTCCACCTGCTTGATGCCAACTGGTGTCCTTGGTGCATAAGGGTCATGAAGTGCCCCCAACCTCTGACACGATGAACCCTCACCTCTACCCCAAGATGCATGCATAGTTGGGGATCTCCCCAAGAATAAACTCCCAATATGATGTAAAAAAAATACTTTGGTACCTCATGATTATTTCAAGGATGGGCATCAAACACTATCAACCATCTATCCAAAAATTTATTCTTTATATGTTTATTTATGCACCAATGGATGGGGAGCCTTTTAGTAGTAATTTTTATCGTGAATTCTTCTCCTAGCCTTCTAAACAAAGAACATATGTAATCTTTTGTAATTCCTTTATTTCTAACATCATGATATGATAATTTATCAACATAATATCTTCTAGAAACTATTTCTATACATGATGGATTGTGGAAAATTGATGTCTTTAACATAATATCATTTTTGTTCTTCTCTTTTATTCTTCCATATATTTAACTGGCCACTAATAGAAGAAATTTAGGTCACAATAGTCTCAAGGGATGTTGCCAGTTGTGCCCTACCAAGATTGTTTTGAAGTGAATCATTTAACCTCCTAACAATTGATTATAATTATGTTTTTCCTCTTTCTATTTCATTCAATAAATTATCTTGAGTCCCTATAGGAGGTCATCGAATTGGTGGAGGTCATGGAGGAGGTGGTTGTTTAGGTTGATTTTGTGGAGGGGTTAGTTGTTAGATTGGTGGATTGTTTGGAGGTGGATTTGGTGGAGTATTTTGAACATTATCTGACATATAAACAATAGTAAATTTCAATAAAATATACTAACTTGAATCAAAATTGGAAAAAAATAATAAAAAAGCATAAAATTAATAAAAACAAGGGTTCAAATCCATTCCTCTTCTCTAACCGTAAAAATTAATACAACAAGGAGGCATTGCTAGCACATGGAGGGGACATTATTAGCAAGCAATAGTGTATATGTGGTCCTTGGGGCTATAGAAAATGGAGAAAGGGAAAATACATTGAGTGCAATGAGGAAATAAGCTAAGAGATTGTGATTTATTAAAAAAAAAAACCATCAATGTGATCACACTATAGTGTGATCCAACTACCTTGACCTTTTTGAATCACCCAAGCCTGTGGCTCAGATCATGAATAAGGCAGTGTGATCACACTATAGCTTTCATAAGGAAAAAAATAAAAATGTGACACCATTTTGGTACCACAACTTAATACATATGCCCTTAGCTAGTTCAATGATGTGAGTGTGTAGGTTATTTTCCCAAGTAGTGTATGTAATATTAAAAGATGCTCTATGGTGATTGGTAAGGGTGTTTAGATTGGTAGGTTGTATAGATTTTGTGCATGCACAATTTAGTGTAGTAATGATTATGTGAAGTCCATGTAAACAGCTTTGGATTCTTCATTCTTGATATCAAATATAGCAAACAAGAATATTGATGTTTCTACACATGACAATTGTTCTTTTTGGGTACCTACAGGTACAAAAGCTTTAAAGATGAAGCTCTCAATAAAGAAGATGGTTGTATGTCACCAAATATTTGATCACATTGGTGAGAATTTCTTAGTGCCCTAAAAAGTAAAAGTCTTGTCAAATGCCTTGATGAGTGAAATCTTAAATTTGACTTCCATAAACATAAAGTTTATGGTAAAAAAATATTAAATACATTTTAATTCTTTTATTCTAGTTCACAAAAGTCTTCTAGATATTTGAATTATATTCCTTCTTATGTGTTTGGTCATGTTAATTTTCCTTTCATAGCTAGATTTATTTTGCCTTTGTCATAGATGATTATAATGTCTACAACTATTAAATGTGTAATGTATCTTAAACTTATATTTAAACATAAATATTAGTTTAGTTTTATACATAAACCATAAATAAGTTAATGAATTGATATATAGTTTATAGGTTTATGTATTTCTATTAGTTAATGTTTATAATTAGGTATACATCTAATACATCAAAATGAGGCTTCCCTAAAGTGGATAAGTCATTGAAGAAGTTTTCATATATATAGAATATTTGTAGAAAATAGAGACATGGAATGCCTAAAGCTATAATATGGTCATTTTATATGTAGGCAATGACAAATTAACAAAGAAAGCAAATTTGAATTGGTGTTCTTGGAGATTCTATCAAATGTTAATATCAATTTATAATTATTCTATCCTAGCATTCATCTGTATCAGGGAAGAAGTAGCCCTCTATTTTATATTGATATTTTTCCATTAATTTTATCTCTTTTAATTTTTGTTTTAAATTCTCCATTACATACATAACTTGTTTGTTGGATCTCATAAAGATTATGTTACTAGTAATATACATGTTGACTATGTTAATGTCAAATAGTAAAGTATCTAGGTCGTAGGCACAAGAATAAATTAGATAAAATGTTGTTAACACAACTACCATTTCTAGAAGATTATTATTATTATTAGTAAGGCTATCATGTGAAAAAATTCTTTTTTTATTTTTTTAAAACTTGAATTTGATTTTGCAAGGTAATTTTAAAGCTTCTAGATAGTTATAAATTTTATTTTACACATCAAATTGTAAGCCTCACTCATAGATCTTACCTCTATAGGGGGTCCAAATTCACATAAAATTTATTGAAAATATTGTATTATAATCTCAAAATCAGTCACCTTAGCTTATATCTCAAAATTTACATTACAAGAATCTGGTTGACTCCACAAAACTAGATAATTTACAATTGCCTTAGAAAATATTAGATTACCTAAAAATGAGATAAAACCTTATCTAAGATTTGTTATGAATGCTTACAAGTCTCTGAGGTCTAAATGGCTTCCCTTCAGCCTTCTTCCAAGATTTTTGGGACATTATTAGTTATGATGTTACCAAGACTGCTAGGACTTTGTTAGAATAGATAAGTTCTTGATATAGTTTAATGATACTTACATTATAGTGGTCCCTAAACACAATTACCCAAAGTATCTTAATGAATTTAGACCTGGCATAACTCTATGTAATACTTTCTACAAAATTCTTACAAAGATTGCAATTGAAAAAATCAAACTACTTCTTAAAAAGATTATCAACCCAAATCGGAAGTGATTTGTCCTGGGAAGACATATCCTTGATGTTACTATCACAATGCATAAGATCATGCACTCTATGGACTAGTGTAAAGGAATGGGTATGCATTTCAAGCTTAATATCTCCAAGGATTATGATAAATTAAATTGAGCTTTCCTATACAAGGTTTGATCATGTTGAGATTTAGTCAAGGCATAATTAGCATAATACTTCAAAGTGTGTGGAGATGGTTAAGTTCTCATTTTGGTCGTAGGGAAACCTAGGGTCAAATTCTCAACTAGTAAAGGACTAAAAAGAAAGATCCCCTCTCCCCTTATCTTTTCATCATGGTGGTAGAGGTCTTAGGGTGCAATATAACAAACCTAGTAGTTCAGATAAAAAAATTAGCATTAAACTAGCTTCACCTCCCCCCTCGACCTTTGTAGTAGATTGTTGATGCCACCTTATTCTTTGGAAGCTCTTAGACGATCAAAGCTAGAGAATGGACAACTCTCCTTATCCATTATGCTACTACATGGGAACAATGTATAAATTATGAGAAGTGAAGAATTTTCTTCTTTAACACAACCATGGACCTCTAATGTAAAGTTTGATCAAATATAAAGCATATCATGATGTTTGTCACAAATAAATACTTTAGAATGTCTAAGATTCTAATATATTAATAACTATTTATGACAAACGAATTCAAATCACTACTCTTACAGATATATCAAATGTTAAGAACAATTTAAAATTATTCTATACTTGCATCCCCATCAACTAAAACAAACAAAGAATAACTTTGGAATCAATCAACTTATATTAAGATAATTGTAACTCTAAAATGTCAATTTCATATAAATGAACAAATAATGAATTCAACAATGTCAAAATGAATTCGAATAAATGTCCTCATAGATACATAAGTTTAAAAAAACATGAAAAATTTGTTATCTAGCAATTCAAACAAATAGATATGGAGATGCCTATGTTGAGAAAAAGTGTCTCAACCTTGCAATCTTCTTTTGGAAAATTCTAGAATTTGTTTGTGGAAGTTTTCCACTTGTTTATACATTGGAAATTGGTTAATGAGTTATCAAAAATGAGTCTTGTCCATAGTAGAATATAGATAGGTCATTTTTAGAGCCTTGATGACTCATTTTGTGACTTTTATGGGGTTCTAGACTAAGAGACAAAATTGTGGACGGGATTACTATTTTAACCTGGTTTTTTTTTCCATATTGGAAATGTAAATGTCAAAAATGGGTAACATGTTTCATGATAGCTTTTCCCATGGTTTTGTAAAACCACAAGTGGTTTCTAGGTTGCAAAATCACTATAAAAGGAGGGCTTGGGGAGGTGTTTGTGTAATTGAGTTCAGTTTGCAAGATTGGTCCTAGAAGGAGTCTCTCTGAGTTCGAGTTATGGTGATGCGCTCCTATAAGAACTTGTATTGCAAGTGTATTGTAATCATCTTGGTTTGATAATACATTGTGCGAGTTTTAGAGGGTGTGGTTTTTCTTCCAGAAGGGCTTCCCCACGATAATCACTGTGTTATGTGTTCTTTTTTATTTTGATTATGTTATTATGCATTTATTGACATCTCTGCAATAGTTAGTTGAATTTTTATAATCATCCTCTCAAAGATTAGCGTAGGAAGTTATTCTGCACACCTTTGCTTCCTTACAAGTGGTATCAGAGCCTGGCTAGTTTTGGTTCTATTTGTTGGGTACATGGTTTTTTGAGCTAATCAAGGTTTGAGTGGGAGCTTGTGTAGAGTGTTTCATTTTTGTGTTTCAGAATTGAAAAGATGGAAAGCATGTCAGGGAGAATTGATGTTGAAAAGTTTTCTGGCACAAACTTTGAGATGTGGAAGCTGAAGATGGAAGATCTATTGATTGATCGAGATCTATGGGATGTGATTGATGAGAACAAGTTGAGGCCCATAGATCTAACATTAGCCACACAATATGATGTGATCAACATAAAAGCTAAAGGTCTCATCAGATTGTGTCTTGCAGACTCTATTCTGATTAATGTCCATGAAGAACCTACTGCAAAGAAGCTTTGGAAAAAGCTAAGTGAGATCTATCAATCGAAATCACTTGTGAATAATATTTTCTTGAGGAAGAAGTTGTATTCATTGAGAATGGAAGAAGGTGGACAAATTTTTGAGCATCTAGAAAGGTTTAATATGTTGGTGACTCAGTTGACCTTAGTAGGGGTGCCAATGGATGAAGAAGAAAGGTGTCAAATCTTGCTATGTGTGTTGCTAGACTCATGGGATAGTCTTGTGATGGCTATAGGGAGCACTTTAGTTGTCTTAAAGATGGAGGACATTGTTGGTTCTCTACTTTTTGAGGAGATGAGAAGGAAGGTCTCTTTGAATGCCAAAGAGGCTTTGAGTGTTCGAGGAAAACCAAAAGAAAGAGGCAACAACGAAAAGCAACATGGCCATTCTAAGTCCAAAAATAAAGGGAGATCGAAATCTCCTTGTAAGTCCAAGGCAATCTGCTGGAATTGTGGCAAACATAGACACTTTCGAAAGGACTGCAAAGAGGAGAAGAAAAATAAGAAGAAGAAGAAGAAAGATTCAGATTCTGAGTCCGAGAAGGAAGATGGAGATGCTTTCATCATAGCCTTGGCCACTCATGTAGGTGAAAATGCATGGTTAATAGACTCAAGTGCATCTTTCCACATGACTCCTAATAGAAACTAGTTTAGTAAGTATGAAAATTTTGATGGTGGTAAGGTGTATTTGGATGATAATTTAGTACTTGATATTGTTGGTCGTGGAAGTATTTGCGTAAAATTTTCTGATGGTAGAATTAGAAGATTTGATGGTGTCTTGCATATCCCTAGACTAGCAAGAAATTTGTTATCTGTTAGTAAGCTAATAGATGCGGATGTCCATGTAAAGTTTTCTAAAGCAGGTATAAAAATGGTGAGAGATGCTATGGTAATAGAAAGAGGAAGTAGATTGGGTACATTGTACTAGCTTGATGCATGCACAGTTAAGTGCAATATTACTTTTGATAAGATTGTAAAAAGGACTACTCAGTGGGAGAAGGAGAATATTTCTCTTTCAATAGATGGTCATGGTTTTTGGGTACCCAAGGGTGCTTTATCTATCGAATCAAAGTTGCCTGCAGAGAAGACCATGTTATGGCACCAGAGACTCAGTCACATAGGTGAGAAGGGCCTACGAACCTTGAAAAATAAGAACCTTGTTGATGGGTTAAATGATTGCAATCTTGAATTTGATTTTTGTGAGCATTGTATCTATGGTAAACAAAACCACATTCAATTTTACTTGAGTTCTCATAAGTCTTCATGTATTTTGGATCTAATCCATTTGGATGTATTTGGTCTAGTTGATGTTCCTTCTATTGGTAGATCAATTTATTATGTTTCTTTCATTGATGATTTCAGTAGAAGATCATGGGTTTATTTCCTTAGGAGTAAAGCTGAAGTTTTTAGTCATTTCAAAGAATTTAAAGCAACGGTTGAATTGTAGACTGGAAAGAAAATAAAATGTTTGAGAACTGATAATGGTGGTGAATTTGGGTTCAATGATTTTGACACATTTTGTAAAGATTGTGGTATTAAAAGAGAGAAGACAACTCCATATTTTCCACAACATAATGGAGTTGCAGAAAGAATGAATAGGACCCTGATGGAGAAGGCTAGGAGTATGCTAAGTGGTGCTGGACTACAACAAAATTTCTAGGCTAAAGCTATAGCCACTGCCTGCTACCTAATAAATAGGTCTCCTACATCAGCTCTTGTTGATAAGATGCCAATGGAAGTGTGGTCGAGCCACAAGCCTTCACTTAGACATCTAAGAGTATTTGGTTGTGAGGCATATGCTCATGTGCCAAAGGAGAAGCAGAAAAAATTGGACAACAAAGCTGTCAAATGTATCTTCATCAGATATAGTTATGGTGTGAAAGCATACAAGCTTTGGGATCCTATTGCACAAAAGGTATTTTATTCCAAAAGTGTTATTTTTAGAGAAACTAAGCCTTCTTTTGTTACAGTGCAACTAGAACAGATTGAAGAAAAGAAAGATGTGATTCAACTTCCTGCTACACCTGAGAAAGTTGAATCGAGGCCCCTAGAAAGATGAGATGTTGAAGAAACCTCTACAAGTTCTGAATCATCAGAGGAAGAGGGAGAATCTAATAATGAACTTGAACCTCTTGAACCTTAACCAGATCTTGTTCGAAGATCTACTAGATAAAGGAAACCACCTGAAAGGTATGGGTATTCTCCTGATGATTGGAGGTGCATATTTGCATTGAATGCTAATATTGATGAACTGAGATCTATACAAGAGGCTCTTGGTATGAATGATTTAGAGTCCTGGAAAATAGCCATGGATGAAGAAATGGCAGCTCTTAAGAGGAATCAAACATGGGACGTTGTACTATTTCCTAAAGGATGGAAGCTTGTTGGTTGTAAATGGGTGTTCAAAAGGAAGATGGGTTCAGATGGAAGCATTGAGAAGTATAAAGCACGTTTGGTTGCAAAAGGTTACTCTCAAGTTGAGGGAGTAGATTATGGTGAGATTTTTTCTCCAATAGCCAAAATGACATCCATTAGTTTTTTTCTTTTTATTGCAGCAACTTATGATCTAGAAATTGAGCAAATGGATGTGAAAACTGCTTTCCTTCATGGAGATTTGGAGGAAGAAATTTACATGTCACAACCAGAGCACTATGTGGTGAAAGGTAAAAGTCATTTGGTCTGTAAATTGAAGAAATCCTTGTATGGTTTAAAACAGAGTCCTGGGATGTGGTACTAGAAGTTTGATAAATATGTGTTGAGTTTGGGATTTGTGTGATCTAAATCTAATCACTGTATATATTTCAAATCTGATGGTGATGGTTTCTTGGTTATTGCCTTGTATATCGATGACATGTTGTTTATTGGCAAAGGAAAAGGTTTGATTGTAGAGTTAAAATCTCAACTCTTGATAAAGTTTGAAATAAAAGATCTTGGTGCAGCTAGGCACATTCTGGGAATGGAGATTATAAGAGATGGACAAAACAAAAAGCTTTGGCTAGGCTAGAGTAAGTATGTCGGCACTATTTTAAAAAAATTTAATATGCAGGATTCAAGATCATTGAGTGTTCCTAATAGTATGGGAACAAAGCTTTCTAGCTCACGATGTCCTACATCCCCATCAGAGATGGAAGAGATGAGTCAAGTACCATATCAGAGTGTTGTTAGAAGTTTGATGTATGCTATGGTCTGTACAAGACCAGACATTGCCCAAGTAGTGGGAGTACTTTCCCATTATATGTCTAATCCAGGAAGAGCACATTGGGATGAATAAAAAGAGTTTTCAGATACTTACGGGGTACCTCAGAGTACTCAATATATTTTCATGGAATAAGAAACAAGAATTACTTGGATATTCAAGGCTATGTGGATTTAGACTAGGCCAATGATGTTGATAGAAGAAGATCCATAGTGCATATGTGTTTGCATTATTTGGTGGTGCAATCAGTTGGATAAGTAAGCGACAAGTTGTGGTTGCTTTGTCCACTACTGAGGTAGAGTATATGGTAGCTACTCATGCCTACAAAGAAGCCATCTGGCTAAAGAGATTGTGTTCAGATATAGAGTTCAAATAGGGTGCAGTGACAATTTATAGTGATAGCTAGAGTGCAATCTGCCTAGCAAAGAAGTCAACATTTCATGTGAGGAGCAAGCACACTGATGTACAATATCATTTTGTGAGAGATATGACCAAGGATGGCAAGGTGAAGCTAGAAAAGGTAGAGACTTTAGTGAATGTTGTTGATGTATTAACTAAGCCCATGAGCACAGAGAAATTCAAATGGTGTTTAGAGTTTATGGGTCTCTTGACCCCTAGCAATTAAGTCCATGATATTTTTGGATCCCCTGACTCTTACAAGATGTTCAACAAGTGGGAGAATGTTGAGAACATGTGTCTCAACCTTGCAATCTTATTTTGGAAAATTTTAGAATTTCTTTGTGGAAGCTTTCGACTTGTTTATACATTGGAAATTGGTTAATGAGTTGTCAAAAATGAGTCTTGTCCATAGTAGAAATAGATAGATCATTTTTAGAGTCTTGATGACTCATTTTGTGACTTTTATGGGGGTCTAGACTAAGAGACAAAATTGTGGACGGGATTACTATTTTAACCTGGTTGTTTTTTCCATATTGGAAATGTAAATGTCAAAAATGGGAAACATGTGTCATGATAGCTTTGCCCATGGTTTTGTAAAACCACAAGTGGTTTCCAGGTTGCAAAATCACTATAAAAGGAGGGCTTGGGGAGGTGCTTGTCTAATTGAGTTCATTTTGCAAGACTAGTGCTAGAAGAAGTCTCTCCGAGTTCGAGTTGTGGTGATGCGCTCCTCTAAGAACTTGCATTGCAAGTGTATTGTAATCATCTTGGTTTGATAATACATTGTGCGAGTTTTGGAGGGTGGGGTTTTTCTCCCGGAAGGGTTTCCCCATGGTAATCACTATGCTATGTGTTCTTTGTTATTTTGATTATGTTATTATGCATTTCTTGAGATCTCTGCAATAGTTAGTTCAATTTGCATAATCGTCCTCTCAAAAATTAGCGTAGGAAGCAATTTTGCACACCTTTGCTTCCTTATAGTCTAAGCTTTTCATATTCTCATTCTCTAAATGAACAATGACCATTTCAACCATCTAAACTAGATTCAAATCAGTGCTCTTCGCTCTTTGAAATAATACCAAAATGTTAACATTACCATAAAATTGGATTATAATTATATGCTTACTAAAGTACTCAGACAGAAGAACATCTTTAAGGACAAAAGAATACAATTGCAAAACCAATCAAGTCAAACAAGAGACATTAAACTAATCGAAACAAAATTCTATTAATATATTAAATATAGAAGATCTCTGAGCATGATTGATTGAAGTTTGCATTGTGGGGAAATGCTTCTACATTTAAATACAATTTTCCACCCACAGATTGTCATATATTGCTACAGTTATCCAAGAATCTATCTCCATGAATCTAGTTCCTCTTGTATGACAAAAATTTCAAAGAAATCATGTCAATATGCAGTAATCATGGCTTCTTGCTTCACAAATACTTAAAACCAAACAACATTTCCATCATGTTTTCACATTCTCTCTGTTGTCTTCTCTTGTGAAATAACCTTATCACATTCTTTTTGATCATCTTGGGGAGATGAAGATGATGATGGTGACTGAAGTAGGCGAGGCATGGGATTAAGCTAGGAATTTTTAATGGCTTGCATTGTAGAGTGTCTCCTTTCGGGGACAAAATGTAAGAGAGAAACAAGAAAAACTCTGAAATCATATGCATCCTTTCTAGCAAACCCATATTTATCCTGAAGCTCACTGATCAATGACCTAAGTTTTAACTTCCTATACCCTTTCAGGTGACCATTACTGTGAAAATAGTTTCTAAAAAGATTGCCACCCATTGCAATTGTTGTGGGCATTGGACCCAAAAGTTCCATCATTAAGCTCAAGTAATTCATAGCCTTCTCTTGACCGTTCTTTCCTCATCAAACAAGAACTCCCATGTTGCAAGTTCATAGACAATCCATGCAATGGACCACAAATCTGCCAGAGCATCGTATGGAGATCTCAAAATGGTCTCTGATCACATGTAACGAAGTGTTTGAATTGGAGCCATTAAATCATTTGGGAAGCTTACTGCATTGCCCAAATCAGCTATCTTGCACTTTTGATGATCAAGGGATTCTATCAATTCCTTAGAAGGGCTGTTGATCTTGAGTTCTTTGAATCTCTGCCATGGATTCACCTTTAATGCATCATACAATTCCTCTTTTCTCCCACCCAATTCCTTTATTTCCCTACCCAATTCCTCTTCTTCATCATCTTGAGCCACTGATTTCCTACCATTGATGCAGAGGAAGAGCTTGTAACAATGGCAGATTCAACATTGCTACAAGAAGGCATTAAAATTGTGTTAGATTATGGTGACTGATCAAGAAAGTACTGTACATACTTCATAAATAGTGGGGTTTGGGGCATCGCCCTGAAAAAAAAAATTTGGCCATGGCCGACATGGTAGCCGACATGTTGTAACCCTAAAACAAATAAAATACTTGTATAAAAGGGTTTAGGGTTAGGTATTTTTCATTATGTTGTGATGTGAAATTGGTTCTTGCGGCAGTATTGAGCCGTAAGGGATTATGAATTGTAACCAGGTTGTAATCATTGGATTGTAATAAGATCGGACTTGATGTTTGGTGGATGTAGCCCATGGATTGGGTGAACCACGTTAAATCTTGGTGCCTTGTGTTCATTTTTGTGTGTTCTATTATTTTCTGTTATTGGTTATATTTGCATGTAGTTTTTATTTTTGTCCGTGGTTTATCCTAACAATTGGTATCAGAGCGAGGTTGTCTTTCAGTTATCCTCTGCAAGAAAGTCTCATAGTTAAGTGGGAGTCTCATGGTTGACTGGGAGCAATGGCAGATGAGGGTAAGCTGAGGGTTGATAGGTTTAATGGGTAGAACTTCCAGTTATGGAAAATGCAAATGGAAGACTATCTATATAAGAAGGATTTATGGAAGCCATTGGACGACAAAGCCAAGAATCAAGGAACTATGTCAGAGGCTGAATGGGATCTTTTGGATAGAAAGGCACTCGAAAGCATTCGATTATGCTTAGCACCATTGGTGGCATTTAATATTACAAAAGCAAAGACGACAGAAGATTTGATGAAAACCCTAGCGACACTATATGAAAAGTCCTCCGCTTCAAACAAGGTATTTCTCATGAAGCATTTATTTAATATAAAAATGGCAGAAGGTGCATCTGTTGTAGATCATTTAAATGAGTTTAATACTATTACTAGTCAGTTATCTTTTGTGGGTATTAATTTTGATGAAGAAATTATGACTCTCTTGATTTTGTGTTCTTTGCCTGAAAGCTGGAATGGCTTGGTAATGGCTGTGAGTAATTCTGTTCCTGGATCTAGTACCCTAAAATATGATGATGTGATTGGTGTTATTTTAAGTGAGGAAACTTGTAGAAAATCCTCAGGTGGATCTACATCAAGAAGTGCTTTGAATGCATAAAGTAGGGGCAAAACAACTGAGAGAGGAAGTAACTCTGGAAATCATGGGAAATCAAGAGGAAAGTCAAAGGGGAAGAGGTCTCAATCGAGAGGACCGAATGACTATAGGTATTGTGGCAAACTAGGTCATAAAAAGAAAGATTGCTAGAATCGCAAGAAAAATGAAGGAGATAAATCAAATGGAGACAAGGAGGAAAATGTGGTAAGTAACAAATCTGACGAGGATGCTTTGCTTCTGTCTTTAGAAAGTGTTGATGATTCATGGGTTTTAGATTCTGGTGCTTCATTTCATGCTACACCTCATAGAGGTTATTTCATTGATTATGTCCAAGGGGATTTTGGGCTTGTTTATTTGGGGGATAATGAACTCTGTCAAATTGTTGGAAAGGGAAAAATTAAGATTAAATTGTAGAATGGGAATCATTGGCTACGACATGAGGTAAGACATGTTCCAAAGCTGAGTAGGAATTTAATTTCAGCAAGGCAACTCGGTGATGAGGGTTGTGTAGTTACTTTTAATGATAAAAATTGGAAGGTTTCAAAAGGTTCCCTTGTATTAGCAAAAGGTGTGAAAGTAGGCACCTTATATCTTTGTACAGGTCATATTGTTCCTTCTACTTTGATTGTTTCAGAGAAAAATGAATGTTCAGGAACAATTGTTGCAGTTGACTAGGGAGAACAAATAGCTGCTATAGATTCTGATACAGCGCTGTGGCACAATAGACTTGGGCACATGAGTGAGAAAGGTATGAAAGTACTTCATTCAAAGAAAGTTTTACCAGGTCTAAAATGTGTGAATATGGATTTCTGTGAAAGTTGTGTGTATGGAAAATAAAAGAGAGTGAGTTTTGTAAAGACTGGGAAGGAAAACAAAAAGGAGAAATTAGAGCTTGTGCATACAGATGTATGGGGACCAGCTCAGGTATCTTCCCTTGGTGGCTCTCATTATTATGTTACATTTATTGATGATGCAACTAGAAAAGTATGGGTTTATTTCCTTAGACAGAAATCTGATGTATTTCAAACTTTTAAGAAATGGAAATGCTTGGTTGAAAATGAGACTGGTAAGAAATTAAAATGTCTCAGATCTAATAATGGTGGTGAGTATTTCTGTCATGAATTTGAAGATTATTGCTCCACTAATGGTATTCATAGACAAAAAACTATTCCAAGGACTCCACAGGAAAATGGAGTGGCTGAACACATGAATAGGACTATAATGGAGTGCGCAAGGAGCATGAGGTTGCATGCTGGGTTGCCCTTACACATGTGGGCAGAGGTTGTCAATACTACAGTATATTTGATTAATAAAGGTCCCTCTGTATATGAGGAATATGTTAGCAAGTAATACTAATCTATTCAAAAACAAAAGCATTAACTAGCATATAAACCATAACATAAATGAGAGACTAAAGAGGAAACCCCAATTGGAAATGTGAGCCAAATGAATGGACTCTCCCAATGGGATTTAGCTCCTTGCTTGATAGATGGGTCTAAAGATTGGGATGTATGCTCAAGGTTCCCAAAAACTAGCTTCAATGGAGATGAAAAATGGCAAATTGGTAGCTTTGTGAGCTCTCAATTTATCATCATAAGGGTATGGTTGATGGCTTTTGGCTCTCAAAAGGGCATTATAACTTTAGCTCCAAGATTGTGATGAAATGGCTTGGGAGGGGATTCAATTTATAGGCTAAGGGCTAAGATGGAAGGAAAGATAAAAGCTTAAGGAGGGCTAGGATGCACTCAAAAGGGAGCACATGGGTTTTGCTTGTTTAGCACCAATCAGGGAGTGACACATGTCACAAGGTAAGTGGATGGAGGAAAGGGGAAGGATGAGTCAACAAAGGAGGCTCAAAGGATAATATCTTCATAAAGACCCTTCATTATGGCTTGTAAGAGATTGTAAGAGCTTGTAAGAGTCTTTATGGCTTTTTTAAGAGCATTCAAAGCTTAGTGGTTGGGATATTTTGAGGGGAGTTGAGATTGTTGACTTTCCTTGGCTTAAGAAAGTCTTAAGCTTGCTTATGGAATGTGACAACATTAGGGGGTGGATTAGGCTTGGATTTAGGATTAGATTAGGGATGTTAGAGTTTTGCAAGTGGATGGCATTCATGAGTGTGGGTGAGTTAGTGACTAAGCTTAGTTAGTATGGGTGGATGGGGTGGATTAGGCTAAAAAGAGGGTTTAGGAATAAGTTAGGGGCTTTTTAGATTTGAGGATTTTATTTATCAAATAGGTTTATTTAATAAATGGGGATTTTGGATTTAGATAGAAGAATAGGATTTAATTGATAAATAATAGGTTATTTGATTTATCAATTAGGACTATAGATGATTAATTAAATTAATTAGCTAAGGGATGGCAAAGGATTAATTAAATAGAAATTTAATTAATGATGCCTTTAGAGATAACTAAATAGGATTACCAAAGCAATGTAATCAAATTTAGGTGTCTACACCCTCTACTCCTTTGGAATGTGTATTCCATAGGAAGCATGGAATGGTAAGAAGGTGAGTTATTCTTTTCTCAAGACCTTCGGTTGTGAAGCTTTTTCTCATATAGACTCTGAAAATACAACCAAGCTAGAAGCTAAATCAAATAAATGTGTCTTTTTTGGATATGGCATTAATGAATTTGGTTATAGGCTTTGGGATTTTGAAAATCATAAAATTATAAGAAGCCAGGATGTCATATTCAATGAAAAAGTGTTGTACAAAGATTTGTTGCAGCAACATGAGAAGAAAGAAGATGATTATGTAGTGCTGGATGATACTCCAAAAGCTGATGTTCCAGCCATTCCTCATGATGTGCAACAACCGCAACAACAAATACCACACACACCAGTGAATGTTAGATGGTCAACGAGGCAAATTAGACCTCCACAAAGGTCTTCTCCCTCTTTGTATTCTATTTACCTTACTGATGCTGGTGAACTTGAAAGTTATGATGAAGCTGTGCAGGTGGATACTAAGATTCAGTGGGAGTCTACAATGAAAGATGAAATGGACTCTTTGCTGAAAAATAAGACATGGGATTTGTGCAAATTGCCTACAAGTAAAAAGGCTTTACAGAATAAGTGGGTTTATAGGTTGAACGAAGAGTAAGGAGGTAAGAAAAGATTTAAGGCCAGGTTAGTTGTAAAAGGATTTGCACATAAAAAGGGAATTGATTTTGATGAGATATTTTCTCCTGTTGTTAAAATGACTTCTGTTCGTACTATTTTAAGTCTTGTGGCTACTAAAGATTTTCATTTAGAGCAGCTGGATGTTAAAACAACCTTTCTTCATGGTGATTTGGATGAAGAAATATATATGGCTCAGCCATAGGGTTTTGAGGTCAAAGGTAAGGAGAACTTAGTGTGCAAATTGAAGAAAAGTTTATATGGCTTGAAGCAAGCACCTCAGCAATGGTATCTGAAATTTGATAGTTTTATGCATGAGCATGGATATAACAGGTGTCATTCAGATTACTGTGTTTATTTTAAGAGGTTGGATGATGATAGCTACATTATTTTATGTCTATATGTTGATGATATGCTTATAGCTGGGTCTAACATGGATCATATTAAGGGGCTAAAACACCAGTTAGCACATGCATTTGCCATGAAGGATTTGGGGGTAGAAAAACAAATCCTTGGTATGAAGATTTGCAGAGATAGGAAGAATAGAACATTGATGCTATCTCAAGCTGATTATGTTGAGAAGGTGTTGCAATGTTTCTCTATGGAGAATGCTAAAGCTGTCAGCACACCTTTACCTGGTCATTTGAAATTAACCAAGGAGATGTGTCCCAAGACATAGGAAGAGGAGGATAAGATGTCCATGGTACCCTATGCTTTAGCTATAGGAAGCTTGATGTATGCTATGGTATGCACTAGGCTAGATATTGCACATGCAGTGGGAGTCGTTAGCAGGTATATGAGTCATCCAGGATTTGAGCATTGGAATGCTGTCAAGTGGATTCTTAGATATTTGAGAGGAATATCCAATAAGTGTTTACACTTTGGGGGCTCTACTACTAATTTACAGGGCTATGTTAACTCAAATTTGGCAGGGGATATTGATACCAAGCAGAGTACTACAAGTTATGTCTTTACTATTGGTGGGGCAGTCATCAGCTGGGTTTCTAGGTTACATAAGATTAATGCTTTATCCACTACAGAGGCAGAGTATGTTGCTGCTACCGAGGTAGCCAAGGAGATGATATGGCTTCAGTTCTTCTTGGAAGAATTGGGACATCCTCAGAAGAATAATTATTTGTTCATAGATAGTCAGAGTGCCATTCATCTTGTAAAGAATTCAGCTCTGCATTCTAAGACCAAACACATACATTTGCGGTACCATTTCATTCGACCAGTTTTGGAGGATGGACAATTAAAGCTGGAGAAGATACATACAAATGACAATCCAACAAATATGTTGACAAAGGTTGTAACAAGGGAGAAGCTGAACTCCTCTTCAGCTTTGGTTGGTCTTTTAGACTGAACATGAATAAAAGAACAACAAAGTCCAGGGTGGTTTGATCCAGTGGGAACCCCATGTGGTAGTGTTATTGCTATAGGATCAGTCTCCAAGTGGGAGATTGTTGTTTAGTGTGGAGCCTGATTAGTCCCCAAGTGGGAGATTGTTAGATTATGTTGTAACCCTAAAACAAATAAAATACTTTTATAAAAGGGTTTAGGGTTAGGTTTTTTTCATTATGTTGTGATGCGAAATTGGTTCTTGCGGCAGTATTGAGCTGTAAGGGATTATAGATTGTAATCAGGTTGTAATCACTAGATTGTAATAAGATCGGACTTGTTGTTTGGTGGATGTAGCCCAGGGATTGGGTGAACCACGTTAAATCTTGGTGCCTTGTGTTCATTTCTGTGTGTTCTATTTTTTTTTTTATTCGTTATTTTTGCATGTAGTTTTTATTTTTGTCCATGGTTTATCCTAATAAATTGGAGCACCAATCATCTTGGGATCTTTCTCTGGATCAATGGTGCACGGGAGAAGAATTTTTTCTAGCTTGAGATCTATATGAATGAATGAAAGTTTTCCATGCAAGAAACATAGACCACTCAAGATGTGAAAATAGATTATCTTGACCATGTGCAATGGAATGCCATTAGGATGATGCTTGAGAAGAGTCCTCAAATTGTCTCCTAAATGCTCAAGAACCAAGTAGACATGATTCCCATTTGGGCCAGTGTGTATGAAATCATCAAGCAATTTAACCACGCATTGTCTGTTCTTTGGATCCTTCTCCGCTATATACATTGGGCTACATCTCTAAGATAAGCTTTGCTCATTATTATCTTGAGGGCCACATATTTGTTGAGTTGGGTGTCACATGTGCACCAAACAGTGGAGAAATGCCCCCAACCAATCTTGGATTGCACCACGTAGCGACCTCCATTGAAGAGATCGCCAATGTCCACAAGGTGATATCCTCCATTAACATAATTTGCAGAGCCCTCCTCTCCTCTGCCCCTCTCCATTCCTCCACGCAAAGATCCTTCCACTTTCGAGTACTTCTCTCTCTCTTTTCTGCTTATAAATAAGAGTTGGCTATACGATAATAGACCCCTAGTAGAGGATCAACAAAGGTACTTAGCCAATGCATTATATTCTCATGCAATTGAAACAGATTTGACCATTGTGGGGTTTTTGGCTTCCTGTTTCTCTTCAGGATTCAAGATCAAACCCAATGGCCATTTCTCCAAAGACTAAATCTGGTTTAAAATGACGTTGGTTAAGCTCTATACAAAATGTACCACGGATTTTAAAATGTTATAGAGGCAAGCTTCCAGTGCTATGATCAACATTCTAGAAATTTGGAAGAAGGTTCCAAAATTTAATTTCTAGAAATTCTTATATCGATAAATCAATTTTACCCCTAGGAAATTATGGGCAACTAATCAAAATTAAGTAATCAATATTTAAAAACTAATTTAAAAATAAACTATTTCTGAACTTTAGGAATAGGGTGGCTTTAATTATACAAATTAAATTGTAGATTGCAACTAGGAGCGTTAGTTTCTAGGAACTAATTTTCCCAGTTGTGGTCTACAATTTAATTTGTATTAAATTTCCATTGTTTTGTATCTTGATCAACATGTGTTTTTTTTAGTTTGAAAAGTGAAGTAAAAGCCTCAACACAATTTTCTGTGCACCATATAACGATGATTTTTCATGTTCTCCATTTGTTTTCTTTTGATACTTTCTTTATTCCTCAACAAATGGATGGAATTAAGCATAGATTTCATGCCAAGAACTATAATATTATATGGAACGCCTCTAACAACTTAACTTCAAAGATTTTTGAAAATTTTCTATACATGTGGTTAATTGAATAGGGGACTTCAAAGGTTTTCTTTTACCATCATTACGATGTCGATGTCATTGTATATATATATATATATATATATATATATATATATATAATGTTGATAGTAAAATATAAACTAGCAGTTGCACATTTTTGTGTGTACAACGATAAATCGATAACAATGATATGTTTGACATGGAATAAAAATAGAGTCTTATGTGTGATTGCAACATAGATTGGTTACCGATTGTCAAAGACTATTGTTGAGTTAATGCTGATAGGCATTCTACAATGGAAAAATGGGGGAGTGAGATGGTGTGAGCGCGTTAATGTTAACATTTTCTAGGTTAAAATTTGACAAGCATGTACATTTCAAAATTTTAAATCTTATTATAAATAGAATATACTTTTAAAAAAACTAGATAATAATATTTGGAGATATAAATTATAATATTTGGAAATATAAATCATCCATTTTTCAAGAAATTGAAATAAAAAGCTTAAGTTAGTTAAAAACTAAATAAATAGAGATAAATGAAATATAAATTATTTTAGATATAGTAAATTAAATTATAATTATTTTGTAGTGGCTATCTATCGACATTTCTTTAGATAGATTTATTTAAGATATCTATACTAGTTAGATAGGGTTATAATTATAGTTCAATTAGGGCTATAATTAGTTAATTATATGAGGATTGGTATTTAATCAAGATTAGTCTTTCATGAGGGTTACATTTTTACCTAGAATTGAAATATGATCATAGTTTAATTATATTTAGATTAGATTTTGATTTTGAGGTAAGGTTTAGTTATATTTAAGGGTAACTTTCAAATTGGATTAGATTAACATTAGGATTATGTTTAGGATTCAATTTTGTTTAACATAAGTTTTAGCGTTAGGATTAGGATTCAATGTCTCTTAATATATGTAAAACCTTTCTATTTTTTTATTCAATTTTATTTTTATTTAACATAAAATTATTTCATATTTAAAATTTTAAATAATTTCTAATTTCTAAAATGTATCATCACTTAATTTTAGAATAATTCTAAAATCTAAATCTATATAAAATCTTTCTAATTTTTTCTTTCACAGTTTAAAATTATTTATAGTTATAATTAATTTTATAAAAAATTCAAGTTTAAAATTTAAATAGAAATTATAGATTTCTCTAAATATATGAATAATCATTTTTTAAAAATTGATCTAAATATAATTCAAAACTTACAAGCTATAAAATATTATTTATTCATAATTAGAATATAAAGATAAATGTAAAAATTAGAAATTATGTAAAAAAAAATTTGTAAAATGAGAACTTTCTAAAAATATTGTTAGATCTTCTTAGAATTAGTAATCTTTCTTTGGTTTTTTTTTTTGGGGATAAACCAAGGCATCCCTCATGTCTTATGTCCTTTACTCCACATGTGAGGATATGTAATTTACTTTTCCTCTTGTACATGTCTGGGAGCAACTCATTTTTTGTAATTTCCTTTATAGGGAAATTAGTTTATCCTCCTCCTCCTTAAGAGGATCTTGACACTTTGCACAAACTTATTATGAATGGTGGCATTCATAGAAAAGGGAGTTACACATGCAACTCCTTTCTCATCTCTATAAAAGAGATACCTCTTGTTGGAATTCTTTAGAATAATTGAAGGGTGGGGGGAATAACTGAGGGGAGGGGGGTGTGGTGAATTAGTTATTCAAGGTCTAGATGTCCAAATAAAAACTTTTTTTTTAACAATTCAATGAACCCATAAAACTTTCTTAACCATCCATGCATTCATTGTGTGTTAATCTAAACTGATATGTTAATGTAACATTAACATGTAGTAATGTAAAGCATAAAACATAACACATCCATCAATACACATGACACAATTATTTAACATGGAAACCCAATTTGGGAAAAACCACTAGTAACATGCTACTCCTTTCTCACTCTTCTGAAGTGACGCCCTATTAAAGGTTACAACACACATTGTTAAATGTGACTTGATTAAGGGATTTCAATCACCCTATTAAAAGTGAGCCTTGTTAGAGGACTTTAGGCCATTCACTTGGAATGCTACCATGTTAAAGGATTTTCCAATGACTATTAAGTCAACCTTTCTCCAAAGGATTTACCCTAATCTGATACAATTGTTAGAAAGTAATAGTATAGGTTTGATTTAATACCAATTGCAACCTTACTTGTTGATTACAAATCACTATTTAGTCCTCATCTCTGCTTGGCTTCCAATCTTTGCAATTCTTATAGCTTGTTCACCCTTCAAGCAATCATCCTCATTAAACCTTCATGCTTAGTTCGCCATTGTAGACTTCTCTTGGGTCACTTGATGAAGCAAATCCTCTTCCTTCTCCTTGTCATATTTTCGCATCCAAAAAATCTTTGATCTCTTTTCTTCTTTTTTTTCTTCATGACTAGACCTCCCTTCATAGAGAGAAGTAGAAATCTTTTTCCCACTCATTATCCATCTCAAAATTAGGGCTTTCAATGGATTAGGTAGGCTACAATGTATGTATCCAATATCTTGTCTTCTCTAGAAACTTCATTTTGAATCCATTTGAATTCACCTCCAAAATGGTTTACATAAGATTCTGTGCCTCCAACTCATCAATCTTATCTTCCTCCTGATTTACAAGTTCCAAGAAAACAAACTTGTCAACTTTCAATTGGTGAATCTTTGATCCTTTTCATAATGCAATAGCTCAGCATTATCAATTTACTAATGCTTGACACATGCTGTGTTACTTAGCATCAACTGGATTTTACTAGTGCTCGGCATCTATTGAAAATCACTCGGTTTCTATTGTCTTGCTTGGCACCTACTAACTTGCTTGACATCCACTAGAAATCACTTTCACTAGGATCCAACTGACTTTTTGCTTGGCTTGCACTAACTTTACTCGGCACCTTCTATCAACTTGGTCAAGCTTAGCAAATGAACTTTGTCCAACCTTATTCTTCCAAACTTTCTAAGTGTAGCCAATCATTCTGTAACCACAAATAGATCATCAATACATTATGTTATCACTATCTTAACTGATTCTTGCACTTTAATACATAATCATAACTCAATCTTTTCTCTAGGTACTTTTGTTATATCTTGTTGATCAAATCCTCTTTATCAATCAACTAAGTGATAGTTCTTGAAATATATAAGCAATTGTCTTACCAACATATAGTAGGTTTGACATCAGTGACAAAACAATAATTGAAAACACACAACATTCTTCTACTCAAATGATCTTTTTAATCATTTATCAACAATCTCCCTCTTTGGCATTGATGGCAAACCAAACTGATCAACTAGTCAAACAAATGATGAACATCTTGTTCTATCAATACTAACTAGGTTAAAACAATAAGGTAATACCAAAAAGAAAGCTTGTGAATCAAACTTCTCCCTTTATCAGCAACTCCCTCTTAGGTTAGAAAATATAACATTATCTTTTGTCATGAATTAGCAAAATATTAGAATATCTCCCTCTTTTTGATCTTCTACTTTCTCCCTCTTTCTTTCTTTTAGTCTTCCGATCTTCTAATGATGCATTATCACTTCATTTCTCATCTTTATACTTTCTTCCTTTGACTTGATTTTTTGTTTTGATCATCTTCCTCTTGATCAATATGCACTTGATTAGATTACTAAACATTCTCCCTCTTTGACAACAATGCCAAAGACATATACTCAACACTTGGCATCTTGATATATGCAAACTCTTCAATTTTCTCCCTCTGTCACCTTGCTTGTAACTGATTTGAAATTCCAGCTCTGTAATTACTTTAGGCAATTCCTAAAGTAAGATCTGCTACATCAATGTGTATGAAATGAATGTCAGCTTATTTGATATAGGGTACTCCCTCTGTCTTTTACATAGCCTTTGATAGGGGTATCACCCTTTATTTACCTCGTAAATACTCATAAGAATCCTTAGGTAATGCTTTGGTGAAGATATCAACAATTTTCTCCTTTGTTTTGATATATTCCATCTTCACCTCTTTGTCTTGAACCAATTCCCTTACATAATGATACTTTATTGCAATGTTCTTTTTCTTTGTATGCATAACATGATTCTTTGATATATTTATAGCACTTGTATTATCACAATAAAGTGTCATTGGTTCAATGATCTCTTCCTTCATTCCCTTTAGTAGCTATTTGATCAATACAATGTTTGTGCAATTGATAGCAACAACAACATACTCTGCTTCAACAGTAGATTGTAAAGTACAACTCTTCTTCTTGTCCATGTAACAAGTCTTCTGCCTAAGAAGAATGCTCCTCCATTGGTGCTCTTTCTGTCATCAATATTTCCAACCCAATCAGCATCAATGTAGGCTTTCAGTTCAAAATTTTCATTCTTCTTATAGTATAAGCCATAATCTTTTGTTTCTTTCAAGCATCTCATTATTTTTTTCATTGCCAAGTGATTCTCTCTAGGGTTAACAGAGAATCTAGCAACTATCCCTACAACTAATGTAATATCAGGTCTACTGTGTACTACATATTGCAATTTACTAATCATGGATCTATATAATGTTTGATTGACTTCAACTGATTTATCATTCTTTGATAGCTTGAGTGTTGTTACCATAGGTGTACTTACTAGTTTTGAATCCTCAAGTCCAAATGCCTTTAATATCTCCTTGACATATTTTGATTGATTAATATATACACCATACTTCATTTGATAGACTTGTAAGCTCACAAAGAATTTGATCTCACCAAACATTGACATTTCAAACTCTTGCTTCATCTGATTTGCAAAATCTTGACACAATGCATCTTCTCCTCCAAATATTATGTCATCAACAAATATTTAAAATAATAGTATACCTTTTTCTTTATCTGTCTTCATGTACAAATTGTTGTTATCATCTATCCTTTCATATCCAATCTTAACAAGATAAGTATGAATTCTCTCATACCATGCTCTTGGTGCTTGTTTCAATCCATATAGGGCTTTGTGCAGTCTATATACCATGCTCTTATTGTTTTTGTCATCAAATCCTTCTGTTTGTTCTATGTAGACCTCTTCTTCTAATATTCCATTCAGAAATGTAGACTTGACACTGATAGACTTTGAAACCTTTATAAGCGACATAAGCAAGCAGAATTCTTACTCCTTCCATTCTTATCTAGCTTTTTCCTGAATACTCATTTTGTGCCAATCACATTCTTGTCTTCTTGTCTGGAACAAAGCTCCAAGTCTTGTTCTTTTCTATCTGCTAAATTTCTTCTTCTATAGCCTTGTACCAATCATCATCTTCCAATGCATCTCTCACTATATTAGGTTCCTTCATGCTTAAAAAACATGATTCACTTCTCAACCTATTTCTTTTCATTGGCCTTGCATCTTTGTCTCCAATGATTTGATCTACAAGATGGCACCTTTTGACATATTTGGATAGTCTAGGCTCAGTTCTCATGGCTGGATTCTGTCTCTCAGCTTTAATTTTACTATGTGCATTCTATGTTAGGTATTTTAGCATCTCTTTCATGTGTACCAATCTTAGAGTTAGATTGTAAATTTTCCTCATTTTACAACTTGGCATCTGAATGCAACTTAGCATTCACAAGATGTGACTCAGCAGTTGTTGAAACTTGTTGTTGGTTTGTTGCATGATTTGTAGCATCTTCTTTAGTAGGCATTCCTTCATAGTAGTATACAAATGTCTTGTAATCTTCTAGTTCTTTTGTAGGTTTAGCTTCATGTGCTTTTGTAAACTCATCAAAATTCACATTTGCACTTTCCACAATTTTGTTAGTGTTAGTAATTAAACACTTGTAAGCTTTGCTTCTTATAGAGTAACCAAGGAATATACCTTCTTCTCTCTTTGCATCAAACTTTCCACTCCTAACATCTTTAAGAATATAGCATTTTCTTCCAAATACCTTAAAATATTTCACATTAGGTGGATGACCATACCATAGTTCAAAAGGTGTAGAATGAGTACCTTTCTTTACTTGCACACAGTTCAAGGTGTATACAGAAGTACTTATAGCTTCTCTCTAGTATTTCAAGACAACATTTTTCTCCATCATAAGTGTTCTGGCACAATCCATTACTGATCTGTTTCTTCTTTTAGCAATTCCATTTTTTGGAGGGGTCATAGGTGTTGATCTCTATCTCTTGATTCCTCTATCATTGCAGAACCTCTCAAACTCATGTCAAGTAAATTCTCCTCCTCTATCTAATCTCAAGCATTTCAAGCTCCTACCTATTTTTTTTAACTCTTGCCAAGTACCATTTAAACATTTGAAAAGCATCTGATTTTTGTTTTAGAAACATGTTTGTCATCATTCTAGAGTAATCATCAACAAGTAGCATAGTATACATGTCCCCTCTGTAGCTTTGCACATCAATAGGCCCACATAAATCAGTATGAACAATTTCAAGTATTTCCTTAGAGGGATAAGCTTTACTTTTAAAGTTTGACTTTGTCATCTTGTCTTGCTGACATTGTTTGCACATTATATTTTTTGGTTTCTTTAACTTAGGAAAACCTCTAACTCTTTTCACATTGTTGATACTAATCAAATTGTCAAAGTTAACATGACATGGCCTCTTGTGCCAAAGCCATACATCATCAAATTTTACAATAAAACAAGTAGCATCTTCTATATCCAAATAGAATAGATTACTCCTACTTTGATCACCTTTTCCAATCAAGTTTCCATTTGTATCATATATCTTGACTGATTTTTTTTCAAACTCAACTTTGCACCCCAAATTATTCAATTGTAATGCACTTAACAAGTTATAGTTCAATCCTTCAATATAATAAGCATTGTCACATGAAATCTTGTCTATAAGCTTAATAGACCCTTTTCCTTTTATTAAACATGGTGCATCATTACCAAATCTTACACTATTTCCATCATAACAGGTTAAGGAAATGAACTTACTTTTGTCTCTAGTCATGTGATGTGAGCATCCACTATCAATGATCCATTTGTCATTATTGTTCACACAAGTCATAAGTGCTATAGATTCATCCTTCATTGCTGCATATACCACTTCATCATCATTTTCATCAGAATTATTTTCATCACCAATGTAGCATGACTTCTTGCCTTTATCTTTGTAGTCTCTTTCATCATTTTCTCTTCTATTTTTGTGCTTGTTCCCTTCTCTAAAGTTCTTCTTCTGTGTATATCTTTCTGCAATATGGCCAACTTTATTGCAATTAAAACAAATGATAGGCATCTTACCTTTGAATTTACCTTTTTCTTTGTGGAATCTTCTTTCTAGCAATGCCTCCAATTGTTCAATGTCTTCCTTATCTATACTATTGTCATTAGATGCATATTTTATCTTTCTTTTCTTCTTCTTGGGCTTCACCTCCTTGGAATCCTTCGGTAACAATTTGGCTTTGAAAGCTAATTCAATACTCTTTGGTCTATAGTTGTCAAAATTATATAACTCAAATGTAGTGAGTCTACCCACTATACCTTCAAGGGTTAGATCATTTCCTAGTAAACATCTTAACTCTTGAATTGCAGATACTCTAATGGCATACACAGGCAACAATTTTCTCAAAACTTAACTTATCATAGTATCATCATCTATTTTACCAGTTGCACCTTTTATAGAAATAAAAACTTCTTTTATTCTAGCAACATATTGATCAATGTTTTCACCTTGTTCCATTCTCATGTCATCAAACTTACCGCTGAGGCTCTCTGACTTGGCTCTTTGAACATTTTTGTCTCCTCCATAGATGGTGTTTAGAGAATCCCACATTTTCTTTGCACTTTTGAGGTCTTTGATATCATAAAACTTAGCATAGCTCAAGGCAGAGGCAATCTTCAACATCACCTAATTGTGTTCCTTCTTTTTCTTCAAGTCTTTAGTAGTTAGGGTTCCTGTTGGATCAACATGTTCTATTGTAATGCAAGTTTGTGCATAATCTCCAAGTCCTCCAAGATGTAGCTTCATCAAGATTTTCCATGCAATAAAGTTATCTCTATTCAGCTTGCATACCTCTCTTTTTGACATCTTGATCTTTATGTTTTTAGTACCTTGAAACTAATCCTCTTAAGCAACTACACTTGGATACCAATTGTTGGAATTCTTTCGAATAACTGAGAGGGGGGGTGGGGGGTGGGGGGTGAATCAGTTATTCAAGGTCCAGATGTCCAAATAAAAATCTTTTTTAAAATAATTCAGTGAACCAAAAAAACTTTCTTAACCATGCATGCATTCATTGTGTGTTAATCTAAACTGATATGTTACTATAAAATTAACATGCAACAATGTAAAGCATAAAACATAACACATCCATCAGTACACATGACATAGTGATTTAACATGGAAACCCAATTTGGGAAAAATCACCAGTAACATGTTACTCCTTTCTCGTTCTTCTAAAGTGATGCCCTGTTAAAGGCCAACCCTATTAAAGGTTACAACACACACTGTTAAATGTGACCCAGTTAAGGGATTTTAATCACCCTGTTAAGAGTGAGCCTTGTTAGAGGAATTTAGGACATTCACTTGGAATGACACCTTGTTAAAGGATTTTCCAATGACTATTAAGTCAACCTTTCTTCAAAGGATTTACCCTAATCTGATACAATTGTTAGAAAGTCATAGTATAGGTTTGATCTGATACCAGTTAAAACCTTACTTGCTTATTACAAATCACTATTCAGTCCTCATCTCTTCTTGGCTTCCAATCTATTTAGTTATGATAGCTTGTTCACCCTTCAAGTGTTCATCCTCATTAAGCCTTCATGCTTAGTTCACCATTGCAAACTTCTCCTCTTGGGTCACTTGATGAAGCAAATTGTCTTCCTCCTCCTTGTCAGATTTTTGCATCCAAAAACTCTCTGACCTCTTTTCTTTTTCTTTTTTCTTCATGACCAGACATCCCTTTATATAGAGAATTAGAACTCTTTTTTTCGCTCATTACCCATCTCAAAATTAGGGTTTTCAATAGATTAGGTAGGATACAATGTATCTACCTCATATCTTGTCGTCTCTAGTAACTTCTCTTTGAATCCATTTGAATTCTCCTCCAAAATGATTTACATAAGATTGTGTGCCTCTAGCTCATCAATCTTATCTTCCTCCTGATTTACAAGTTCCAAGAAAATAAACTTGTTGGCTTTTAATTGGTGATTCTTCAATCTTTTCATAATGCAGTAGCTCGACATTATAAATTTATTGATGCTCGACACATACTGTGTTTTTGATAAGATAAATAGGCTTTGAAGTGACCCTAAAACCCTTTACAAATCAAGATTTTTCAATGAAGCCCAAACCAAACAAACTACAATCCTAAGGAAGAACGAGTCACAAAATAGAAGTGACCAGAGTGACATCACAAATAAAATAGTACACATCAGCCACACAACCAGGTTTTGAAGGGTTCTTGAAACCCTATATGAGTCAACAAAGGAGAAACAAGTCACCAAACAAAAGGTGACCATTGTGGCAAAACAAAAAAAAGACAATAACAACCACAACAATAGGTTTTTAACAGGCTCCTAAAACCCCAAAATGAAACACACTGCCAAGAGCAAAAGGCCAAAAGAGCCAAGAATCAACTGGCCAAAAGCCAGGTGAGTCAGACTTTCCCTTTTGAGCCCTTCAAGTTAGACCTCAGTGCCATGTCAAAAGAGGGAATGGGTGGCTATCCTTTTTTTCCTTTTACTATAGTCCATCCATCCTCCACCAAACCAACAACCTTCTACCACTAAAAATTAGCACCATCACAGCCAGAACCTAAAACCCCAGAGGCCAGGGAAAAGGATGAAGAAGCGTAAGTGACAGCAGAAACCTGAGACAGAATAGTGGCACCCAGGAAAGGTATCACAGGAGGAACTACCTTGGAAACACTAGAAGAAAGACCAGCAACCAAAACTAAGGGAGCCAAAAGTAGATCCATCGACAAGAATTCATGAGAGGGCAGATCAACAAAGACAGGAGCAGAATCCAATCTAGAAACTGGGTCTAGAGACGAACCTGCTGTCACCACTGGAGGAGCCAGAGGAGGGGATAGAAGTGAAATAGGAGAAAAATCCACCCTAGAAATAGGGATAGTAGTAGGAAAACCAAGAGTAGGAACAGAAGCCAGAGACTAGCCACCAGTCACTACAGAAGGGGAAGAAGGAGGAACCATCTTCAAGATACTAGGAGAAGAAGGAAACTAAGAAGAGTTCACAACAGCCTTCACATACATGTAGTGGTCATCTAAGACCCCCTTCCACCAAGAAGGGGACAATTTCTATCTAGATTTACCTGAAGAGCACCTGGAATCCAGGTGACCAGTCAAGTGGCAATTCCTGTAGTGAAAGGGGATACCCTCATAGTCTAGAAGAATATTCCAAGAACCAAGAGAAGAATCCACTAAAATCATATTTGGGAGTCCCTTAGAAATGTCGATCTCAACAAGAATGCGAGAAAAATTTGATCGATACAAGCCGTCAATATCTGAATCAGATTTCACAAAGTCTCCAAGCACATTCCCCACCTCTACCCAGAAAGGTTCCAGCCAAAGATGAAGGTGAAGGTTCAGCAGCCTTACCCAAACAGGGGTCTTATTAAAAGTTTCAATTAAAGGGTTGAAATCCTTGTGCCAAATTTTTGCCATCAAGGGAAACTTCCCATCCCAAGAGAAATTATTGCTGAGAATGGCATTTCTGTCATCTGCAAAATCAAATTTCACAACAAAAAAACCCCTTGCCATAGGGCAAATCTAGGCACTCTTCGAAATGAATGGTTCCCAAACATGGGATATCCATGCATGCAAATCTGAAAGAGAGGGTCAGAAACCCTTAAAGTGAAAGATAGCAGCAGTAGCCAAGAAATCATCCAATTAAATAGAAATCTTATCAACTAAAGAAGATTTTAGAAGAAGCTTTTTTGGGTTACATACCACAACCGACATAGCAACACGGAACCCTGAATCATGAAACCTAGGCAACACTGACCGACCACCAATACCAGCCTCAAATGTAGCCACATCAGCATAGGAAATGGTTGAACCACCCACAACTCTAGGTGCAATCCTTGCCCGATCAACAAAAGCAACCTTCGCAAAGCCAGACATAAGAGAATAAACCGAAGTAGCCATAAAAAACCCAATGCAAGAGAAAGAACATGACAAGCTAGGCAAAAAAGCCAGATGGGAAGCCGAATCCAAACCCACGAGCAGAACTTAGGCCCAACCCGAGCCCAAGCGCAGAGGCTAAGTTTGAAGCCGAATCCAGGTGAAGGAGCAAGGCATAGTAGACAAAATGAAGCCAGGGGCCAAAGCCCAAGTCAAAACTAGAACGAAGCCAGGGTAGAAGCAAAAGTGGAAGTCAGGTGCAGGAGCTTGGTCAAAACTAGGGGCCGAAGTCGAAGCCGAAGCCAAGCACAGGGAGCTAGGCGAGAAGAAAAATTCAAAAATTGATATTGGAGGAGATAGTGGTATCAACTAGATTTTACTAGTGCTTTGCATCTATTAAAAATCACTTGGCTTGTATTGTCTTTCTCGACACCTACTAACTTGCTCGACATCCACTAGTTTACCTAGCATCCACCAGAAATCACTTTCACTCAGCCCCAACTAAATTTTTGCTCGGCTTGCACTAACTTTGCTTGACACCTTCTATCAACTTGGTCAAGCTTAGCAAATGAACTTTGTCCAACCTTATTCTTCCAAACTTTCTAAGTGTAGCCAATCATTTTGTAACCACAAGTAGATCATCAATACATTATGTTATCATTGTCTTAACTAATTCTTGCACTTCAATACATAATCATAACTCAACCTTTTCTCTAGGTACTTTTTTTACATCTTGTTGATAAAATCCTCTTTATCAATCAACTAAGTGATAGTGATTGAAACATATAAGAAATTGTCTTACCAACATATAGCAAGTTTGACATCAGTGACAAAACAATGACTAAAAACACACAACATTCTTCTACTCAAATGATCTTTTCAATCATATATCAACACCTCTCTCACATTCTTCTACAATTCTTCTTCTTCACATCACATTGATGTTATTGTAATGAGCCAATGGCTCCAACTCTCCCTCCCTCTCTTTTGCATAGGTTTTGCCTTCATTCATAATATTACACAAGGGGTTTTCTTTGTTTTTCCTTTTGCAATCTTTGTCTCCTCTTATTGATTATTTGGTGCATACTCATGGAAATAAACTTATCTCATGGTAACACATCTTCTCACTTTGATCACTTGGATTCTTTCCTTTATGCCTTTTCATTTAAACATGTCTTACATGGTATAAGACCCAAGATACTAATCCTTGTTTTGAGTCTTGTGTTGAAGGTTGCCATTTTTTGGAGCTCACCTATTTGGACATTATTATTTTAAGAGAAGATTTTTTTTGGGTCAATTTTAGCTCATTCTAAAACTTTTTGTGTAGGTTTTTTAGCTTCTCTTCTTTTATCTAATCCTCATTGGAAGACTTTCCTCCAAAGGATTATTTTCTTGATAAAATCTCTTTTTTTCTCTTGTTTTGGAAGGCTTGTCGCTAAAACAAGAGAAACTTAGCACTATTATGTTTTAGGTTTTATTGATTCAATCTAATTTTAAAAAATCATCATTATCTAATATTCTTTGTTTGCACGTTTTTCTATGACTCTTTTTCAATATTAATTTATTATTGCAAGTATTTAATTATTTGTATTTCATTTTAGTTTAAATCTAAATCTAACAAGAAAATTATTTTTATTTCTTTTCAAAGTAATATCATTTTTATTTATTGTTATATAGATTAATATATCTCTGTTAAATCATCATACCACTCTATGCTTCCCCTATGTTGGTGTGTGTGCTTTGAATTTGTTGGAGCATATGATTCTCCTTTGCATCCTTTGATTTCTGTATTTCATTGTTTAACATTTATGTTTAGCACATTTGGTTTAAGCACAACCACAAGCTTTCACCTTTGATCAGCACAATTCTCTATTTTTCCACTCCTTATCAACATTTTTTTGAGTTAGGAGTTTGTGTATAAGCTTGGTGTTTTTTTATACACAATTCTATCCCACGTGCCTTAGTATTTGTGTGCATTTTAAAGGCTCTTTTCTCACATGACTTGTGGTCCATTGTCTTTTATTTCTACACTATGGACATGCATATTATTTGGGCTTCGACAAGGCCCTTCATAGTAACATCCTAGCCGATTTCTCTCTTCATTTGGAACTCTTTAGTAGCCATAAGCTTTGCCATTTTCCTCCACTACAACATTGCATTATGTGGAAAATCCACATATGTGACTGAGTTATGAGACTCGCAAGCTGTATGTATTTTCGGTGGTCAAACAAATTTTAAACATTCATCATCTTTCTTTTTTATCTTCTTGTCCTACTATTTCTCATTATTACTTATGCAATATCTTATACCATAACGTCTCTAGCCCTCATTAGTAATTTGAAATCTCATTAAAAAATTTCCAACCTTTGATTCTCAATTGTAACCTCTTAGTAAATTCACCAACTCTACTCAATGATTTGAATCTTTCAATCATTTTGATAATGTATACAGTGTAACACCTCTTCTGCAAGTTTGTAGAGCAATCATTTTTATTTGAGATAGTTACTAGTTGAGAAATTGTAATCTGTCATTTGATTTATAGTGGGAATGCCCTCTTAATGCCTAAAAAAGTTTTTACCTTGTCCAACATTTTTATAATTTTTAAAAATAAATGTATTAAACTATGAATTTTGTAATAATTTAATATTTCAAATTATTGTATTAAGATTTTATAAAGTTTCTTCACTTTGAAGATTTTTTTCTCTAACATTCTCTTTAATATAAAACTTTTTTCACGTACTTTTTTCCTTGTTTGATTCATTATTTATATTACTATAGTTATACTATTTTTGTGTACTAGTGAATTACTTTAAAGTTGCTAAAGTAACTCTGCTATAGGATTTTTTAAATTATAGTATATTGAATTGTATATTACATGCGAGCCATGTTATTCATTTAATAATGACAAATCATTTTTCTGCTTATTTGCATCATTGTTTGCATTAGGTAACATCTTCCTACAATTATTATTATTCATTTATGTACTAGAACCTTCATAGAATCTTTTCAATTTACTTTATTTGATTTTATTGATGTAACGCCCCGCCAAGGGATCCAAAAGAATTAACCTAAAGTTTCACTAAGTTTGCTAAACATTTTTTTTTTTTTTTTTTTAAAGTAAGAAAGTATAACATACACATCAAACACATAGTAGCGGAAGCAATAACATGTAATCATTGACAAACATACATTGCAAGTTACATTTCTTAAAGATCCCAAGACGTTGAGTCACGTTTAAATTTAATTAAATCTAAGTCTAACAACCATCACATACATATGAAAGAATAATCAGAAAGTCCCATGTCCTTAATATACATTTGTTCTGAATGCCTCTCGGCAAATTAATTCGGAATGCTCAATCATCCACTGTACAAGTCACAGGGTATGAAAGGCTTAAAAGAATATACATATTTAAAGATCAAGATACAACATCCTCAAATCCATGATACAAAGTAAAGTAAAATATATGAAACTATTCACCATACATGATACATCCATAATGATAAAACATCTATCATAAAATCTAACCATCCATCATAATAATCCAAGAACAAAGTGAAGGTAAATGCCAATCACGAAATCTCCAGCCACGATGACCACGGAATGGATCTCGATGGTAAGAGTAAAAGCATTACCACCCGACCGCGTGGAACCTAAATGGTCCACTCCCACTACGCTAAGGAGATAGTCTCAAGTCCCAAATAGGATAACAAAACCTATAATCATAAGTACTCTCTAAGTCCAGGAAATCCTATAAGTATGCTAACTCAAGGGTTCCTAAAAAGATCGACATCTAAATCCCAGAGGTACCACAAGACACGTAGGAAACCTAATATGCAAGCGGGAAAGTGTCATCGCAAAATTCACGTAGAAGTTACCCGAGCAATCCCTTAGGAATCCCGGGTACCTACCGATCCTGCGGCCACTAGTATCCTCTCGTACTGACGAGGCATACTATGGAATGCAAGGTCGTAACCAAGCGTTCTCTCTACCCCATCCTAGTCTGTACTAGCACTCATGGCATGAGAGAGAACATACAATTATCTTGTTAGGTTCATTTTCTCTCATTTAGTGTAAATGTTTTCACTTATTAAAAACGACTTACAATGGGTTCCTCAAGGCAGCCTCTTAGGGCTCCGACCCCCATTGCAAGCCACTTCCCGACTCTACACATAGATAACCTACCCTAGCTCATGAACTCGTAAATCAAAGAATCATAATAAAACCATCTCAGTCCTATACAAGCAACTGAAAAACATCATAAAAAGATAATCCACAAAATTATATCAGTTCTTCATGAGCAGCAGATAACATCAAAAAGTAATCACATGATCACGACAGTTCTCTATCAGCAACTGAAGGCATCAATGATAAGTCACAAAATCCAATGGTTCTCCAAGGAGCAACCAGAAAGTAATACAAGTATAACTGATCGAGACTCAAAAATGGTTAAGTTAGGTATTCTCAAATACATACACCTCAGCTTCACACAAGGAAACTGGAAAGCAACAACAAACAGTAACACAATCATGTCATAGAGCACTTCATCACATTACCATGGTCAGGTTAAGAAAGATCGAGACCAAATCATCATGACATCACATTCACCACCCCGAGCCTCTAGTAACAACCTGAACTGGTCAACGCTAAACCAACCCCAAAACATTCAAAGTACAAAGACAACATCAAAGTCTCAGAGATTGGATCTGAAAGTATATTGTTTGAGTTAAGGTAAGGTTTATGTTTCAGTTTAATGTCAAATTCAAGTAACTAGGTTTTCTCAACTACCCTTTACGATTATCCCTTTTCTATAATAACTTTCATTAAATCAATATCCAAATTTATAATTTAGTCAAATAAAATTCATTATTAATTAACTTAATTAAACTAATTTTAATTAAATTAATCAATAATCATTTGATCTAATTACTTATTTTAATCTAACCATTAATTGTTAATTTATTAATATTTAAGCAAAATTATTAATAAATTAAAATTTACAAACTATGTCTATGCATTTAATGTTTATTTATTAAATATTAATAAAGTTTAAACTATTATTAAATTAAATATATTATAATTTTATTATTTAAAAATTTTAAATAATATAAAATTTGTTTTAATAAATTAAAAATTATTAAAAAAAAACAAAAGCGAAATCAAAGTTTTTATATTATTTTTTTTTATTCACACAACGTTTATAGCCCATCGGCTTGGCTGCAGGCCTGTGGTCGCAGGGCCTGTGGCGGTAGGTACTTTGTACCTGCCGTCGCAGTACCTGCGATGCAGGTACTATCGGCCTCTGACAGTGGGGGGCGGGTACGGGGTGATTCCCTCCCCCCCCACTATATATTATTATATATTTTTATATATATATTTTTTATTTTATTTTATTTTATTTTAATATAAATAAAATAAGTTTTATTTTAAAAATTAATTTTGTTTAATTTTTAATAAAAAATAATTTCTTCCAAAGGATAAATATGTAATATATAAATATATATATATATATATATATATATATATATATATATATATATATATATATATATATATATTTTTATCTAGAACTTTTCAATTTAAAAAAAATCAAAACCCCTACTAAATTAAATGCTAATTTCTAAATCAAGAAAACAAGGGTTCTAATAATTCATCCAGTCTCCATGGATACAGAAATTATTGAAGAGCAATTAATAAATTCACAATATTGAACAGTTAAAACTTTCATCACAGAGAATTTAGATCTACAAACCCCAGACACGAAGAAGACAGGAAGGGATAATTGCATATTTAATGGATAGTCAAAACACAAGACCCTACCTAATCCTAATGCTATTGTGCAATCTCCAAGAACTGTATGCGAATTCGCTCCTCTCAATAACCTTCCCCTCGAAGACTTTCTTCGTATCAGCCTTCTGAAATTTGCTTCCAAAAATTGTTCCCAAAAATTCCCGTCCAAATTCGTCTATCTCAAAAATGAACCCCCAAAGTTGTGATAAGCAATTTCTCCTCAATTCGGGGCACTAATTGTGCGTTTACCCGAGAAGACTCTTTGCACAGCTCAGTTAACTCCAATTTAACTTTTATTATCTTTTCGTATTCTTTTGCATTCAACTTTCATGCACATTAAGTTGAATTATTAAATAACTTTATTTAAAATTTCACTTGACTTCAATTCTTAATTAATTTATTACTTTAAATCTTATGTGCACTTTTAAGAAATTAAAATAACATTATTAATTTTTATAATTTAATCTTTTAATTTAATTCTTAAATTTAACTCATGTTTAGATCATGCGATCTAGAATTCTTAATAAATTAATATCTTTCAACTTTTAATTTATTTTAGAACTTAATTGATAACATATTTAATTAATTTAAATAACAATAATATTTAGCATTTATTTAAAAATGAACTCCAAATATATTATTATTAAATTAAATAAATATTATCCTGTTCTAAATATATCTTGAACTTTAATCTCCAACTTTAATTCTTTTATTTAATTAATTAATTAATTAAATATAAAGATATCATAATAATTCTTTATTAAATTAAATCATTAATTAGTCTTTTTAATTAGACTTAATTAATAGAAAATACACCAAGGACTCATAAAGCAACACACGAAAACCCATCATAGAAAAATACATACCAAATCAAACAAAAGGGTTATAATCACAAAATTACATCATTTGATGCATTCGGAGGGTACTTAACTCAGATACTTGTCCTAATTATCAATTAGGACAATTGACTAAAGGGTTTAGGATTTAAACTTAAGAGTTTATCTCCCCTCTCTTACCATTGAGACAGTGCGATAGGGTACACTCATCCTGACAATTCAGGGAAGTTGATACCCGATACCTGCAACCTGCATAAAATCCACGCATGTACAAACACAATATTCTAAGCTAAACAGACAATGGCAGGAAGTGGTGCATCGTGTAGATCCTGACTAGCAGGTGACTACGACTCCCTTCCTTAACCATATCAGAAACACCATACATAAATAAAACAACACGCACACCATACACATGCAGTATGGGGTAAGTATCCATAAGAAGCACATGAAATAATAAACCATCTAACTAATCATCATCGATAACTGAAACCATTGAATAATCATCATACATGCATGAAATATAGAGTACCAAGTAATCTCATCATATAATAAACTGAGTGTAAACATCATCTGATAATCTCTAAAATAATAATACTAATCATCAAACATAAATTGGCCTAAAAGAGTTTGGCAATCATATCATAAATGTAGCTCGAAAATGTAAACTAGGGGCAGGCACTACAATTGATTACAAATTTTTTAATCATTTTTCTTCTTATTTGCATCATTTTTTGCATTAGGTAACATCTTCATACAATTATTATTTTTCATTTATGTACCAGAACCTTCATAACATTCATGTACTTTATTTTATTTTATTGTTAGAATGTTTATAATAACTGACAGGGGGGGGAACTAGTTATCCAGGGTCCAAATGTACCAATTAAACAAATAAACACTTCAACTACTTCAAATCTTAACATCCATTAGCTTGGTCTCTGTAGTAAACTTTCAATAACATAAAATAGCATTCCACTATTCTAAATATAATAGACTTGTAGAATGTAAAACATTAACTGTAAATCATTACAAAACATCCACACAAGTATGACACTAGGATTTAATGTGGAAACCCAATTTGAAAACTACTAGTAACATCTCACCAATATTTTCACTCTTCTAAAGTGAGCTCTTTTGGGAGCCAGTCTTGTTAAAGGTTACAAAATACACTATTAAATGTGACCTTGTTAAAATATTTAATCACCTTGGTAGGAGTGGCCTTGTTAGAGGACTTTAGAATATTTCATTAGAATACCACCTTGATTAAAGGATTTACATATGACTGTTAGGTCAACCTTGATTAAAGGTTTTACATATGATTGGTAGGTCAACCTTGATTAAAAAAATTCAATACTAATACAATGGTTAGAAAGTCACAATGAGCTTTGATCTAACAATTACAACTCACTTTGCAATTACAGATCAAAGTTTAGCTAACATGTTGATCCATTGATTGGCCTTCATTGTCATCTCTATCTCTAATCTGCTTGGAAAGCCTTGAAGAAATTACCTCTACATGACTCCTATTAAGCCTCCTTAAGTTCACCAATCAATATCATCAAAAACTGCTTCAACATATTAGGTTAACCCTTGCACCTCCTTAAATAGGTAATTTTGATATTTTGTTGCTTAAACACCACCATAGATCTTAGGTTTAGGATAGATTCATTGAATCCTTCCAAAATTTCATCTCCTCTTTTCTGCTATAGAAACTTCTACAAAATTCTCCTTGTATCCTTGCATAGAAATAAATAAATGCAATTTCCATTTATTTAAATGATCTAGGTCATCCATCTTTATCTTCAACACACTTTGTTAGAATATATAGTTCACTGATATAATTGAGAGGAAAGAGAGAGGCGGTGGGGGGGTGGGGTGAATCATAATTATCAACCTTAAACAAACTTAACCTTCTAAGAAATATAAACTAAAACCACAATAGGATACTCACACACAATAACACCAAATATGTTAACTAGTGAAACCCTTGATCAGAGGGAAAACCCCAGTGGGATTGTACCCACAAGATGATGTACTAATATAAATTATTCCTTTTTAGAGGATGGACACTGTTAGGGGTCTATAAATTCATTTAGTACATATGAGTCCCTATTAGGAGACTTTGAATCCCTGATAGGATATTCCAACCTTGTTAGGAGTTGTGGAAGATAGCTAGGTCCACTACTCAAATAGCTTCAAGAGTAAGTGTAGTGCCTCTCCCATTTGACTTCTGTAAGTCATCTTGATGGATGCAACCTTGTTGATCTTTCATTATGATGGATCGTGATTGGGACTATGAGTGGTCTACACCCTTGTGGTGATTTGGATTTATGTTATATATCAGTTGCTTTGATTATGCTTATGACTAATTTAGTAGATTATGATCTGATTTATGGTTCATTGAGGTTAGTGTCAGCGGTTACCAGGATTGATGTGGTAGCATGATGTTGTTCTGTGATTATCCTGAGATGTGTGCAAATATTTCATTGTGTACTATTACCATGCTACAGTGGACTAGGTTCCTATAGCAGTGGTTAGTCATGTTTATGATTGTGGTTTCTTATGTGTTTTAAGTGCCTTTTTATGTTGTTTAAACAACCATTATTAAATGCTTAAATTGTTAGAAATGGATTGTCCATGTTGGATTCATTGGTTATGGCTTGTAGATATTTACCTTGTTATATTTTGATCCGAGAGATATTTGTTACTATGTTAGGTTTTACATGTGAGATGACCCGAGGGTCAGATGTTATCTTGAATTTCAGTATCATAGATGTTAGACTACTATGTTGTTTAGTCGATCATATTTGCATGATGATGCCATTTTGAGATGACAATGTGTTTTATGTTGATATATGGTTATCCAGTATTTGGACATACCTCTGATTATATTATATGATGGATTTAATGCTATGGTTATTTACTTCATTCCTGTGTTGTTATTCTTTATGCGAATGTGAGAGTTGTAAATAGATTATTTCAATATAATTGACAAATGGTTAAATTAGGTGATTTAATGCATTTATTGCTTCAATTATGTTATTATATGCAATTGCACTTGATCGTGTTGTTTAGTGTGCAGGATTTATATCCCTGGCAATGGCACATGGAGTTAGTGATTCAACTATTCATATTTTACCAATGTCGTCCTTGTGTGGTCGACGTATCCTTAATTAATTATTTAAATTAAACCTTTTAGTTATTATTAAATCTAAATTCATTTGCATTATGTGATTAGACCAGTGAGCATGTCTGTGCATTTAGAGTTTCACATTGTCGCAAAAGTTATTAAGGAAATTTTTGTGTTTTTGGATTTTTGAGCTTTTTAACTAATTTATTTTAATTTTTGGCAACTTTTCTATAGATGAATTCCTATTTCTAAGAATAGCCTATTTTCATTTGGGTCGATTTGGGTTTTAACTAGGTTGGCTGGTTAGTTGCCCTAATCGATTATTCACTCAAAAAGTGAATAAGTATCCAAAAAGGAATTTAATTCCTCACTTCTCCCTTTTGAATTAGAAAGTTTGAGAATAAAACCCAAAATCCTCTTCATGAGGATTTACTATTTTTTTCGTTGTGGGAGCTACGAGCGTGGGATCATCTTGAGGTTGAGCTCATTGGATCTAGCTCAGGGAGACCTTGGATTGCCGCAGTTTCTATCTACTTCTATGGGGTTTTTATTTTATGGTTTAGATTCTCATTTTTCCCTTTTGGCTGTGAGGTAGTGCTCTCCCATTTTATTTTTTCAGCTATGTTTTTTCTTATTTTTTGGTAGCCATTTGTTAAGAGGTTGAGAGCTAGTGTTCCCCTCCATTTCTGTATACTAGCTCTACCCAGTTGAGTAGGTATAAGCATTTCCTTGTTTTTCAAGTTGAGGGTTTGGGGTTTTGCACTATTATGCTAGCCATTTTTTCATACAGACTCCAAACCCAAGTTCTATTTGATATTTGTGGCTTTTGTGCCCTAAGAGCAAATGGGTTTTAATATTGAAGTTTTTGAGTTTTGAGATTTTTTTGCCTCAGTTTGCGTGCCACCCAGTTTTCTCAGGTTTTCTTGGCATGATGTTGGTCATGGACTTGGATTATCCATAAGATGTTAGTCAGACCATCATTGTACTTTTATGTTTGCATTGGGATGTGTGTCACACCCGTACTCCCAACTTTGTGTTCAGTTGAGTAATTTTATACCTATTGTTATGGTTTCTTTGGACCTTTGTTATTGTATCGTGGATATTAGGATTCGTGTAGAATTCGTACTCCCAGATTGAGGCCAGTTGAGTGTGTTCATGATGTTTGGTCTTGTTGCATCATTGGGATTCATGTAGAATCCATACTCCCAATTTGAGGCTAGTTGAGAGATTTCATGATGTATGATTTTATTGATCTTTGGGATTTGTGTATAATCTATCATCCTGATTCTATTTTCGGTTGAGTAACTTTCTTTTTTGTGTTCTCATCTTATGATCTTCATGATGGTGGTGTGCCACACACGAGTACGTGTGCGTATATATCTATTGAGTGACCTGTGGGGCCCGCCCTTCCATGGACTTGCCAGAAGTTATGATCATTGGGTTTAGGTTAGGAATTTGCATGCCTACGGGTGCTCATCATTGGATGAGCATGGGTAGGGTAGGGTAGCATATGGAGGGGGCTTCTATCTCGTAGGTCGGCAATCATGGCATCAAAGGTTGGCAAAGGAAGCTTTAAGTAAGTGATAACTAAATAAAATGTGTGAGTGGTAATAAAACTTAAGATAATGAAAAGATTCTATGTGTTGGCCTTCAAGGGAGTACATTGAGTGAGTATCCCCATTCATGTGATGGTTCCAAGGGAGTACCTTATGAGTGTTCCACATGTGATCTGAGCTTGGGCTTGTCGATGCCAAGCTACTCTCCATGATGTCAACCCCTACATAGTAGCCCATTGAGTGTCTGACCAAGACCTTTAGTTTATGCATAGTTTATGTCTTGGTTTCAGTCATCATACTATCTGGCGTGTGTGCTAGTCGTGGATGTTTCCTTGGTGTGTGTTTGTGGTTGGAGCATTATCTCCATCAACATGATGGGTATGGACCTACAGATTCCACATGGTTGGGAGGTGTAGCTACCCATACCAATACTGGGGACCAGTGTACAAAGACAATTTAATTCTATTGTAAACAACTTTAATCTAATACTATTATAATGGTAGTATTTCTCTCAAATAGAGTTAATCACCTTTGGCATTGCCCCTTCACAAAGACTATAATATGCTCATCTTCTTAACCACCAAGTCAACATGTTCCTAGAGGTATCATGAAAACAATATCTTTTGAGTTTTCTATCATGGTCACAAATCCATAGTTAGAAGTTCAACCACGATTTTAGATCCACAATTTTTAGAGCAAGAAGACATATTCCCTTGTACATCTCAAGATAAGTACTTTATCATTTATTTCATATTTTAGCATAGATCTATTTTCATACCTTACTTGGGTTGATCGCACATGTTTTACACATAGATATATCCTACACTTCTAATAAATTAAATGGATTCGACTTACTTTTTCGTTGTTAATTTTAAGACAATTTACATTGCATGAAAGAGGCCTTGCTTGCATACTTCCTTGATGAGATTTTGATTTAGTATTGACATCCCTTAATCCTATTTGGGGTTTTT
Source organism: Cupressus sempervirens (assembly GCA_028749045.1). Taxonomy (NCBI): domain Eukaryota; kingdom Viridiplantae; phylum Streptophyta; class Pinopsida; order Cupressales; family Cupressaceae; genus Cupressus; species Cupressus sempervirens. Next base: position 540,761,358 of record CM053793.1, read on the forward strand.
CTAATCCAACTTAAATTGCATTAAGAGTTATGTTTGGAAGTTTCTCTTTTGCTTTTATTTAATGATTTAGAAAGAAAGTGTTAAACTTGCCATATCTAGTTAGCATTGTTAACTCATTGATACCATTTATACCCTAACAAAAACCTCTTTAATTTTGTATGGTGATTGGAAGAAGCTTTGACATTTAATTGAATGTGATCTAATTATAAACATTCCCCCTCAAATAATAAATATATCTTTAGCTAACTTTTGGCCTCTATTTTAATTTCTTTATATTGTTCTAATTTTAATTGTACATGTATATAATATATAATATATTAGATAAATAATTATTAATATTTAATTAAGATTAGAGATGGAGTTGTAATTAATTTTGTATTTCAACTTAATTTAGTATTAGAGCTAGGTCTCAAGTTTGTCTCTCTCTCTCTCTCTCTCTCTCTCTCTCTCTCTCTCTCTCTCTCTCTCACACACACACACACACACACACACACACACACACACACACACACACACGCGCGCGTGTGGTGTGTGTGTGTGTGTGTGTGTATCTCACCTCCCTCATTTCACCATTTTATCTAATATATTAGATAAATAATGATTAATACTTAATTAAGATTAGAGACAAGGTTGTATTAAATTTGTATTTCAACTTAATTTAGTATTAGAGCTAGGTCCCAAGTTTGTTAGGTAAGATTCAATTTATTTAGGATAATATTGTGATTTGAAACATTAATTTAAAAGTCATAACATAATTATATTTGAAAAATAATTATAAATTAATATTTACAAAAAATTGATAATCTCTTTATTTAATGAACTTATATTAAATGTATATTCAATATTAATTTGTTTTCTCTATAATTTATTGTTCATGGTATTCATATTAGCTCAAAAGAACTCATTAACTATTATTAATAATAAAAAGTAAGAAATTAGGTTGTTTCTATATTACTATTTTTACTTTGGAAATTTTGTAAAAGAATAATGTTCAAAATTGATATTTTATATTTTATACTTGAGAATGTCATTTGAAAATTTATTTTTAAAAACTTGTGAATGTCTTTTGCATTTGCTATTTTAATTTGACTTTTTGGTTTAATATTGTAAACATCTCATTTGTCAATTTATTTTCTATTTCTATTCATTAATAATTATGATTGCAAATGGTATTACATATTCTAATTTCGATTTTTAAAGTTTTTGTTAGTGCCAAATGGTATTTACTATTTTTAATTGATTTGTTATTCTTAATTTTATTTTTTTATTTTTATTTTAATATTCAATTTTGTTTATAACTGTCATCTAATCTTTTTTCCATAGATTTGCTTCTACCATTGTAAATGTCAACATAAGTAGCTTGTGTGTGTGTGTGTGTGTGTGTGTGCAGAGAATAACCCCTCTTGAGGCATCTATTTTTATCAAGTCCTATAAGTTTGTTTGTGTGGGTTAGGAGTTGATGAATATAAGTGCCTTATGAAAGATTATTCTCAACACACACAAACACACATATTTTATTTTTATTTTAATATTCAATTTTATTCGTAACCATTTGTTTGGTAGAAAGGAAATAGGAAATGGAGAGCAGGAAAGATCGTTATATGATGCACACAAGCATGTTTGGGCTTTTACTCCATTGTTTTGCTTTTTGTGGATTTCAAACCCGAGAAATATGTGGCGCTCAAGATACAAAACAAGTGACATTATTTTAGAAGAATAACATTCCATGAGATTGAGATCCTTGAAGAAATAAGACAACAATGTGATTAAATTACATGATGAGAACAACCACATTGGACCAAATGGGCAACATGTTTGCATGGTTCTTGAGCTTCTAAGAAATAATTTATCAACTTTTCTGCAACCCTGCTTCCTTCTATATTAGATCTTGGTAAGACTACAACTAAAGTATTCATAAAAAAGGAGAAGGTAAGTTTAAATCAAGATGGCAGATTAGGAGTGTAGATGGAAATGCGGTAATTTCTCCCAATTCAATTTTTGAAGTTGAATGTTTTACTAAAAGTTCAAAAGACAAATCTAAGAAAAAGGGCCAGTTTGGGAGAACAAAAATTTAGTTATGTAGTTTGAACTATTCTTAAAATTAAGAATTTTTTTAAATAAAATAAGTAAATTTTAATTATTTAATACTTTTAACTTATGAATCAAGTCTTAATGCGTGATGTTTAAATGTTTCAAGATTAAGGAGAGACTGGGAGGTCTTGAATACTGATATTAGTATTGGTAGGGCAGCTATTTTTCAAAAATAAGAGATGGAGGTACTTGGAGAGGGAGAATTATAATAGTAATGTCACATTAATATAGATTCAAATAGTTCAAAACTCACATTGCATATCTCATAGTCATATCAAGAGATACGAGACTCAAGGGGACTTCACTTTTTTGGATTCAAGAACTAAAAGTTAGGAGACTTCATCATTAAACCTTCAACCTTTTTTGAAGTCTCCAGAAACACTCGATCTTCCATACAATTTGTTCATGTTACTATTTTGAATTAAATCTTGGCAAGACAAGAATTGTGGGTTTAAGAGGCACTCACAAGGAAAGTGTAGGAAAAGATAGTGGAGAGGCACCACTCACAAACCCTTCTCTTATATTAAATGTTTGTACCACTTTGATTTAGTGGTCTAGGTTATCACCAAATATGAAGGAAAAATTGTTACAAAATTACAAAGTAAGAGCACAACATTATGAGAAAAAATATTTTACCATGGCATTAGGTTTTGATGAGACTGCAATTCAAAGGAAGATAAAAGTGGAACAACAAATCAAAGTAAGAGTGCAACATATTGGGGATAAAAAAAAGTATAAATAGGAGAAAATATCAAAAGTAGAAGGCCAAGTAGAGAAAACAAATATATATGGCAATCAAAAGACCCTGAAATATGCAAGGGATGCACACCCATTCCAAAACAATGCTAAACCCAAAAACATAATCCCTTCTAAGATTCAACACAAAGTGATGCTTGCCAGATTGGATACACCCACAAATACTTAACAAAAAAACATTCAATCAAGTAATTACACAGGTGAGATCTCCTTGGTGAGATGCCCATGAAAGTTTCTCTATGTGGAAAGCTTTCTCCCAAATAAATTATTTATTTTAAAATTACAAACTAATAAATATATTAGATAGCTTGAACATTAGGCCTTGCAAGCATAATCCCAACAATTATTATAACATCATAGAGGAATTCTTGAAGCATTGACAATAAGGTTTTTCACTACATTATTGTATCTACAAATTAATGGTGTTGCAATGGAAGATAATGTAATCAAGATGTGAATGAAAATAGAGGACCAAACAGGTTCAAAAGTTACTCTATAACATTAACTCTTCATTTTAGAATTATGAAGACTTTATGTTTCTAGTGTTTGGCTTGCTTCAACTCTCTTATAGAAGATTACTCATGTTCAAAAAACTGCAATAAGTAAAGCTATTTAAATTTTTCTAGTGATGAAGAATTTATGAGCTTGAAAGATAGGTTAAAAAGTTCAAATTTGAACAGATAGGCATAGAAAGTAAGTTGTATACATTGTTTATAGCACAATTAGCTACTCCTTCCAAAAGATACAAAATATTCTCATATTTCTATAGGTTATTTATAGACCCATATACAATCTATGAATATAATGAACTTTTTAATTTTTTCTCCTTTCTTTTCTAATATATGCCAGCATGAATAGTGGACCTCTAGAGTTGATTTCAAATTCCTTCACTTCATTAGTCATACAGGAATTGGGTTTCATCTTAAATCTCATACAAGATGCTATATGTACACATTATTTATAAAAAATCAGATCTCTTATAAGAAATATAGAATACTTCCATATTACTATAAATAATTATTTATATACCCTATATATATGATTATTATTTTATTCTTTATTATTCTTTTCCAATATTTCTCACCGTAAATAGTGAACCACAAATCTACAATTGATTTCAAATTTCAAATTATCTCACTTCGTTACTCATATTTGAAAGTATATGAATTGGGTTTGATCTTACCAGAAAATGGCCACTGGGTTTGATCTTGAATCTTGAAGAGAAACGGGAAGCCAAAAACCCTAAACTATTTCAACCCCACAACGGTTAAATTTGTTTCAATTGCATGAGAATATAATGCATTGGCTGAGAACCTCTGTTAGGGAAAAGAGGGGTAAAAATTTATTAAGACAGAAAGGAATACAACAAGGAGCTCGATCCTGAGCAACAAGATCATCAAATTCTTGCACCATCTCAAAGGACAATTGCCTCCTATCCCTAATATTCCAACCCGGATCATGACTAGAAGCCCATTTGGCTAAACAATCAACAGCTCTGTTCCATTCATGAGGAATATACGTGAACCTAATGAACTGAAAAGAGGTAGAGAAGAGAATAATTTGCTTAACAACAGTGGCCAGCTGCCAACTAACATCCTCAAGCTCCTGCGAAGAAAGCATGTTCACCACCACCTGGGAATCAAACTCACAGATAATCTTACTCCATTCCCACAAGCAACACTGTTCCACAGCATATAAAATAGCCTGAGCTTCCATGAGATTGTTAGTGTAATCACCCTTATGAACTGAGAAGAAAAATTTAACATCCCCAGAACTACAACGAGCCACTCCCCCAATACTAGTGGGGCCAAGATTCCCACGGGAAGAACCATTAGTGTTAATTTTCAGAACTCCATAGGGAGGAGGAGTCCAATGCCCATCCCGGTTAACCCGACCCTTCCTCTGATGGTGAAGCTGCTTGGACACAGAAGGAAACCTTTGAACTGCAGCCCCATCCTGAGGATGAAAATTGAGGCGATTACAGATAGCAAGATCAACCGGATCCATACCCCCATCAAGCTCACACTTGACATGAATAGTTTCCTGAAGAGAATGTGATATCTTCCACCAAAGATGCAAAACATCAAGCTGAACATCTTGGAATATGCGACAATTCCTCTCCAACTAGATATGCCAAAGCATGAAAGATGGACCAGCAATCCAAGCAGCATGGAGAGAAGAAGACTTGGAGGGAGCACTGCCCAAACGAGCCTAGAACTCATGCTAAGAGGAGGCATGCCTACAAGAGCAACCCCAAGTGCTCCACCAAAAGTGCCATATCTGAGTACAATAGGAGCAATGGAAAAACAGATGGGAGACAGACTCCTCTCTATTACCACACAAAACACAATAAGAGGGGCCCTGAGAACCTCTGTTGGTCCTCTACAAGGGGGCTATTATCGTATAACCAACTCTTATCTATAGGCAGAAAAGAAAGAAAGAAGTCCAAAGTGGAAGGAATGGAGAGGGGCAAAGGAGAGGAGGGCTCTGCAAATTATGTTAATGGAGGATATCACCCTGTGGACATTGGCGATCTCTTCAATGGAGGTCGCTACTTGGTGCAATCCAAGCTTGGTTGGGGGGCTTTCTCCACTGTTTGGCTCGCATGGGACACCCTACTCAACAAATATGTGGCCCTCAAGATAAGAATGAGCAAAGATTGTCTTAGAGATGTAGCCCAACGTGAGGTTGGAATCCTCAAGTACATAGCAGAGAAGGATCCAGAGGACAAACAATGCGTGGTTAAATTGCTTGACGATTTCATACACACTGGCCCAAATGGGAATCATGTCTGCTTGGTTCTCGAGCATTTAGGAGACAATTTGAGGACTCTTCTCAAGCATCATCCTAATGGCATTCCATTGCACATGGTCAAGAAAATCTGTTTTCACATCTTGAGTGGACTATGTTTCTTGCATGGCAAACTTTCATTGATTCATACCGATCTCAAGCCAGAAAACATTCTTCTGCCGTGCACCATTGATCCGGAGAAAGATCCTAAGATGATTAGCCCCCCAATTTTAATGCCTTCTTGTAGCAATGCTGAATCCGCCATTGTTACAAGCTCTTCCTCCGCATCAATGACAAGAAATCAGAATGGCAAATCAGTGGTTCAAGATGATGAAGAAGAGGAATTGGGTGGGGGAAAAAAGGAATTGGGTGATGCATTGAAGGTAAATCCATGGCAGAGATTCAAAGAACTCAAGATCAACAGCCCTTCTAAGGAATGGATAGAATCCCTTGATCATCACAAGTGCAAGATAGCTGATTTGGGTAATGCAGTGAGCTTCCCAAATGATTTAATGGCTCCAATTCAAACACTTCGTTACGAGTGCCCGGAGACCATTTTGTGATCTCCATACGATGCTTCGGCAGATTTGTGGTCCGTTGCATGCATTGCCTATGAACTTGCAACAGGGGAGTTCTTGTTTAATCCTCAGGGGAAGAACGGGAACGAAAAGGCTGTGAATCACTTGAGCTTAATGATGGAACTCCTTGGTCCAATGCCAGGGGGAATTTCTATGCGTGGCAAGCTTTCACAAGATTATTTCGACAGTCATGGTCGCCTGAGAGGGTATAGGAAGTTGAAATATGGGTTTGCTAAAAAGGATGCATATGATTTCAAGGACTTTCTTTTTTCTCTCTTAAAATTTTTGCCTGGAAAAAGACCCACTGCAATGGTAGCCATTGATCATGCCTGGCTTAATCCTGTGCCTCGCCTTCTTCAATCACCATCATCATCTTCATCTCCACAAGATGATCAGAAAGAATGTGTTGAGGTTATTTCACAAGAGACGACAACAGAGAGAATGTGAAAGCATGATGGAAATGCTGGTATTTCAAGAAATGTTGTAAGAATCTGTGTGAGCAAAAAGCCATGATTATTATTTCTGTCCTGATTTCTGTGAAATTTCTGTCATACAAGAGGAACTAGGTTTATCAAGATAGATTCTTGGATCACTGTAGCAACGTATGATAATCTGTGGGTGGAAAATTGTATTTCAATGTGGAAGCATTTCCCCAAAATGCAAACTTCAATCAATCATTCATAGAGATCTTCCATATTTAATATATTTTCAAAAGTATAATAGCATTTAGTTTTGATTAGTTATATGTCTCTTGTTTCAGTTTATTGATTTTGGAATTGTATTCTTCTCTCCTTAAAGATCTTCCGTATGATTACTCTAGTAAGCATATAACTAGCACTTGTATCGTAAGGAGGTGCAAGGGGTACGCTGGTAGGTATTTGATTTGAAAGTATAATTTAAGATTTGCATAATAAAAGTAAGTTTATAAAAGTGTAGATCTACAAACATGTATCATTGCATAAAGTAGTCTATTAAATAGTAGCATCAAATAGTGTTTGTGGCTTTTGTAGGTCCTAAAAAACCATAGCATGAAATGCATGAAAAGACAAAAAATTATATTATTGCTACTTACAAATCTTTTCTATTTCTTTAGAAGGTGAAATGTTATAATTCATAAGTGACAATTATCATGAATTGAGGAAAGAGAGTAATTTAACAACTAGTTCTTTAAAAGTAGGTGTGTAGCTTATTCTCTTGGTGCGAAAAAAGCATTTAAATAAATAAATATTAAATATTAAATAAATAGGAACACAAGATGAATCTTAAAACTTAAAACCATACAATGCATACCAAAATTGATCACATAAACTTGCAAAACATAAATTAAGACCATAAGCAATAGCTTTCAAGAGTTAAAAGATAATATTATTTATTTTTATTAAAATGAATGCTAATAATTAAAAAGTAAAATCTTAATGAACTATTGGCACCTAAATGGCTTTGAAGTTTGTAGAATTTTCATCCACATACACATTTATATTAAAAATATGTCAATGTATAACCTCCAAATCTAACCTATCATAGAATCTTTTTAAAAAGGGAACCTTGAACTATCACTCTTTCTCCTCACATTCTTGCTTGCTCAATGATATCTTTTATGACCTCTCTAATTGGTTCAATATCATTAACTACCTTAATTTCTTTCCAAATTCCATGATTTAGTTTCTTTTCCAAAATCCCACCTCATGACTTCAACTATTATCACAAATAAGAAAGGGAATATGGGGTCAGCTTGTTGTATACCATTGGTTGCCTAGAAGAATCCACAAAATGTTGCTTTCACCATCATTGAACATTTTTAGTTGAAATACAAAACCATAACATTTATAGATTACTAAAATATTTATAGGCATCTTTTGCCTTATTTTTACATGATTCCTATCTTATTTTTAGCATCATTCCTAACCGGATTTTCTTTGTGATATTGCTGTCAGGATTTATTTAACAATGTGAATTTGAGTCAAACTCATTGACCCATGTTTCTCTCAACTTAAATATACAATCTCCCAGTTCTTTGGCTTTAGCTGTATAAAAACCAATTTAAAGGAAGCTTCTTTTATGTTTTATGGGAACCTACTGTTTTCTCTTTAGATGGATGCTTTCACTCCTAACATCAGACTTGGTCCCTAGTTCCTTAGCATAGGGAAACTAAGACTGCAATATTGAAGATCATTTAAAGGATTGCCAAATTCTTATGGAAATCCAAGATTGCCAATATCTCATGGAAATCCACCAAAGCCCATCATTTATGCCACATCCTGGTCACATTCATCAAGATCTTCCTCCAAGGCTTTTTCTCTATGTCAAATAATAAGAACAAGACACGATTTCAAAGAGATGTTGCTTAATGCATCTTCAGGTAAAAGATTTGTGGACAAATTGACTTATTTAAGTACTTTCAAATAGGAATATATGCAATAAACACATAGAAACAAGATTATGTTCTTCACAAAATAGCTTCCCATAAAATACATGAGTTCCATATATACATTAGTTCCCCTTTTCCTCTCTGTCCTTTGTCATATCCTTTCTTCTTCCTCTTGTTGTTTCAGTATCTTATCATCCAAATCTACAAATATTGGGTAATAGAGCTCATCAAAAAGATTAGTGGAATTAAAGATGATGCAAATTGTATGGATTTCTCTCTCCATATTTTCCAAACTCAAAATTCTAAATAGGCAGACAAAGCGTACAACATCTCAGTTTTTGAACTGCTTGCAAACACAAGCATGATATTCTGAGTTCAAAATAGTAGTGAAGATTTTGAAAGTAGGTACTTGTAGTGTGAGAATTTGTGAATTATAGTCAGTGGACTGGCCAAATGCTAAGTGTAGTTGAATAGAGATGGTGAATAATATTTGAGTTCTTTTCCCCACCATGAATCTAATTCGACTTCCATGGACTTTGTGGATTGGGGGTTTTGTGGGTAGTCCTAAGATGTCAACCATTGAGAGTTGTTTCCACTGGATTTAAGTCAAGAGAGACCTCTTTGAGCTCTTCATTGGATACAACTGATGTATTTTCCTGGATGCATCAAGTGATGATGTTGAGTTTTTCTAGAAAGGGGAGAAGGCTTTCGCAGCTATAGAGGACTGTATACTAGACAACTGAGTGGGATGGTATTAGGCTGAGTTATCTAGATGACTAAGTGGGTTGCATGATCAAAAGGCACTTGATGCTAAAGTGAGATATAAAAAACTACTTAATGATAGTCTAAACCCATTCTCTGGCAATAACCAATTTTAGGTTGCAAGCAACCCCTATCAACTAAAATCATCTTCACCTGCAATGCAAAATCATTGAGATTCTATTAAAGGAAATTAAAGGAGTAGAGGCGTGTTTGCTATGCTTTGACAGAGAGATTATACCAATAAATTGACTTGATTGGAAACACCCAAAATCATGTCATTAATAAGGCATTGAATGGGAAAACTTTTGTAGGGAGGAGTCCACCTGGAGTCTGGCTGAACTGGTGAGCCAAACTACCATTGATTTAAGATCTGACTAAATAGAAGTGGCATGTGATCTGTGGCCTTTATCTAAAGTAGGTCTAAAAAATGATTGTATTTAATTGTTCTACCACTTTTGTACTATACACGACCTAGCAACCATTTACTAATAGTTGTTTACCATTATACATGACCTGGAAACCATTTACTATTAATAGTTGTTTACGTATGTGAGACAATTTTTTGTTGATGTGAGACCAGTAATAATCTGAAACCATGATCTAAAAATCATTTTCTGACAGTTGTTTATTGGCGTGAGACAAATTTTAACTAGAAGCTACTCTAGAAGGAAAGCCTATCGGCTAATTATAATCCAGTTTTACGGTATTATTAATAGTTTGGTGTTATTTCAAAGAGCAAAGAGCACTAATTTGAATCTAATTTTAGATGGTTGAATTGGTCATTGTTCACTCATAGAATGAGAACATTTCCATATCTATCTGTTTCAATTGTTGGATAACACAGCTTTCATGTTTTATTTTGCTTATGTTGCAAATATAAGGATAAGATTAACATAATAGTTGTAAACATTTGATTTATCTGTGAGAATAACATTGTTAAATTTGTTATATGTTTATTCATATGCAGCAAAAGTCTTAGAAGTTATAATTATCTTATTATACGTTGATCCATCTATTATTGATGTGTTTATGTTTAAGATGTTCTTTTCTAGTTGTTTTAGTTGAGATATAAATGTTAGCATAGAATAATCATAAATTGTTGTTAAGATTTGATATCAAATCAAAGAGTACTTATTTGAATTTAATTATACTTTGTTGAATTTTTCATAAATAGTTATTGGCATATTAAAAACTTTGATATCTTAAAATATATGTTCATGACAAACATGATAATATGTCCTATGTGTGGTCATATTGATTAGACTAGATTGTATCTACATTCTAGATCAACCAAGTATGACGTAGTTAATATTGTCAACATGTATACTAGTAAAACAAATTTTGTGGGATCAAGGACTATCGATGTATACAATGAAGAATGTCAAAAACTAAAAGAGATGAGATAAATGTAAAAACGCCAATGAAAATAAAAGACAACTATTTTCCCTATATTTAGAAATACTATGATAGAAAAATCATAAATGATTATTAATATTTCATATCACCTTTAAGAGCATTGATTTGAATCTATTTTTACTTAGTCCAAATTTCCATTTGCCACTCATAAAATGGACATATTAAAATAATAGGTCTATTTATGACAAACACCCTAAGAAATAGCCATGTTAGTGAAATCTTTTTTATGATGACATGTCGGAGAACAATTGAGTGTAGACTTCACTTAATAAAATTTGGAAATTTACATTCATTTTCAATTAATTGAATAAGATCTATGTATATTTAATTTTTGAATTTGAATTAATATTTATGCTGAAATATGTGCTTAATCTATGGAACATATCATAGTTATATAATATGTTCATTGTATTTACAAATGGAAGAGAGTCAAAATTTTGATAAATTATTTTAGGAAAATAAATGAGAATAAATATAAGACATTTAGTTTAGGGAACAACAATAAAGAATAGTGTTGGTGCAACAAAGCATTTAGTAATGTAAAAGTTTATAAGTTAATACAATTAGTATTCTCACTATTTTCAATTGTACATATATCAAAATCTTCTCCAAGTAGCCTTCCATAGTTAAATCCTAGTTCTAGTGAAAATTTTGGTGCAACGAGTTTCTTTTAGTGCTCTAAAAAAATTGTTCCTAGAATATTATTCTTATAGTTCTTGTTTTGTAGATTACTTATTGGACATGTCCTTATATGCATATAATAAATTCATTCAAATATCAAGATGAAAAAAAACATATAAAATATATTAAAGTGACTAGTGAATATCATATTCTTATTTTCCTAACATTTTAAAACTCTTACATTTAATTAGATTAATAAAAATAAACTAAGATGTGAGATATAAAAGTGACACCTAAGTTAAAAATTAATTATGGTTATTGTATCCTAAACTATATAGTAGTAATAATATTAAATAATTTTGAATAAAATTTATAAAATAAAATTCAAGCTAATGCATTATTTGATTTTCTATGGGAAAAATGAGTTCTCCCTTTATGTGGAGTATAATTCAATTTATCTAATGTCAATTTTTTGAATTTAGCTTAAGAAGATGATTTTGTGACTATATTTTATTATTATTAATAACTATGTAGTATTGAACTCTAATAATGACTATCTCTTATAATGACTATCTTTATTTAATATTTTTTCAAAGATATTATAACATGTTAAAGATTGATTAGTTAAACATCTTTTATTTGAGTTTATTAATTTTGGAATTGTATTTTTAATGTTCTTTCAGCTACTTATTTTAGTAAGCATATAATTATAATCTAGTTTTATGGTATTGTTAACATTTTTGTGTTATTTCAAAGAGCAAAGAGCATTGACTTGTATCTGGTTTTAGATGGTTGAATTGGTCATTATTCACTCATAGAATGAGAATATAATGGTCTAAGTTACTAGATAACACAATTTTCCATGTTTTTCTTTCTTATTTGATGCAAATGTAAGGATGGGTGAACATAATAGAACTTGTAAACATTTGATTTATCTATAAATATTGATTCTAATTCAGTTCGACATTGTTGAATTTTTTAGTTCCTTATACATATGGAAGAAATGTTTTAGAAGTTATAATAATCTTATTATGTGTTTATCAATCCCACTATTGATGTGTTTCTGCTTAAGATGTTCTTCTCTAATTGCTTTAGTTGAGATAGAAATATCAGTATAGAAAATCATAAATTATTAGTAAGGTTTGATATCATCTCTGATAGTATTGAGTTGAATTTAATTATATAAGTTGTTGAATTTTTCATAAATAGTTATTAACATATTAAAAACATTTATATATGTTTGTGACAAACATGATGATATGCCCTATGTGTGGTCATATTGATTAGAATACATTGTATCTACATTTTAGACAAACCAAGTGTGATGTAGTTAATATTGTCAACATTTATACTAGTAGCAAAAATTTTGTGAGATCAATGGGACTATTCATGTATATAATGAAGAATGTACAAAAAAATTAAAGATTTAAGATAAATGTTAAAATGCCAATGAAAAAAAGTTAACATTTTCCCTACATTTAGGAATACTATGATAGAATAATCATCAATAATTATTAATATTCCATGTCACCTTTAAGAGCATTGATTTGAATCTATTTTTAATTTATCCAATTTTCCATTACCCACTCATAACCCTATGTAAGAAATAAGCATTTCAATAAAGTCTCTTTATGATGGCATGTTGGAGAAAAATTGACTATAAACTTTGCTTAGTAAAATTTTAAAATTTATATTCATTTTCAATTAATTGATGTATCAAGTTAAAAAATTTCATTAATATTTATGTTGAAATATGTGTTCAATCTATTGAATATATCATAGTTATATAATATGATCATTATATTTATAAATGGAAGAGAGAATTTGATAAATTATTTTAGGAAGTTAAATGAGAATATATACAAGACATTTAGTTTAGGAAACAACAATAAAGAATAGTGTTGATACAAAAAAATATTTAGTTAAGTAAAATTTGATAAGTTGGTACAATTAGCATGCTCACAATTGTTAATTGTATATAGATCAAAGTCTTGCTCAAATAAAAATGATCCCTTGATAGTTAAATCCTAGTTATAGGGAAAATAAAATGATGCATGAACTAGGGATTAGCTTGTGGTGTAGTGATGACTTGGTTGCATTATTAATGGTGCAACTTCAAATAATTACCTATCCAAAACAGTGTTAATATTGGTTGATCCCACCTGGGTTGTCATGTGTAGTGGTGGATAAGTGAACGTATATAGTGTACTCATGATGGAGATCACAGTGTTGAGACCGCTTGCCAATGGAGATGGAGAGAGCAATAGTCAACTTTCAAGATCACCATTGGGCTAGGATTTCTCATGGACCCTATGTGAGACTAATGATGGGTGTGTTGGTTATTTCCCTTAGGCTTGGGATCCCTATTGGATGTCCTTCATGGGCTCATAGGCCTTAGTTGTTGTATTCACAGATGAGGTCCTCCAAAATTTTGGCCTCACTAGTTTGTAGTTCCACTCAAAAGTGAAATAGTATCGATCAAAATAAAATGATAGATAAATTTTTCATGTAGATCATGGAAGTTATTTGGTGTAGTTGGGGATTTCAAAACTATTTGACTTCAACACCTTTATGGCCTTGGATATGTTTATAGACAAAAATTCTCAAGCACGCAAATGGTTGATATGAAAATTTTGATGCAACAAGTTTCTTTTGGTACTTCAAAACAAAATGTTCCTAGAATATGTTTTTGATGAAGTTGATGAAAGATCAAACCCATAGCTCGCAAGAATAACCTACATCCAAATACTTGTCACAAAAAGAGAGAAGCAAAAGAATTGAAGGATGGAATTCAAATATAAATAGAAGAGACATTCTTGATGAGTAAAAAGAGAAATTATTATTAATCAAAAGTGAATGAACTACAAAGAGAAATCATTCCTTATAAAGGAGATCAAAACCCTAAAAGGTAAATCCTAGGTTATATTATAATAATTAATAAAAGAATTAATTATTAGATGCATAAAGTTTAGCTTAAGTTAAATAGAGTTAATTAGAAAATATCTAATTACTCTACCACCACCAACCCCCCCCCCCCCCCCCCCCCCCCCACACACACACACACAAAAAAAAAAGAAGATAAACTTAGGAATTAGCTAAAAAGCTAGAAACTAGTCATGGAAGTAAACTTGGGTCCTGACAACGAAGCTTGATGAGGCACCCAAGCACAACTAAATCTCTGAAAAGAGGAGAAATAGAGAAAACCACATGGGAAAAACCCTACTCTGAAAACAATGCATACAATAGATCTATAAATAGGCTAGAAGAGACATAACACTAATATAATAGATAGTACAACCCATGAAGCATCATCTGAAGGAATGAAATCGATCCTTGGACTGGAAATAACCAAGATATCTAACAGAATGCAAGAATGCAAAATATTCAATAGAATGTGCCTAGAGAATAATCCAGAAAAACAACAAGCATCATTGAAAAGAGATCTGAAAGACCTTTCCAAAGATATAAGGATTTCCAAAATTGGCAATCAAATTCTCAAGGTATGTCTCCTGGAGTGTGAAATATAACTCTTGATATAAAACCATCAAAAAAGCATCAAAACTAAAAAATACATGTACTATTGTGATGAGCTCTAATGTTGAGATAACGGGTGTTGCATACATTGCATATTATTGTTATATTATGTTATTTTATTTTATTATGTAATGTTGCACCTAAATGGACGCACAACATGGAAAGATTCTCATGAGATATACTTGATGAGTTGTATTGTAACATTGTGATAATATTTTATGTAATTATTTAATATTGGGGAAAAGAATTAAATTTCTAATACTAAATGTGGGGTCAATGGGTTGGGTAGCACATGGTTTATGTAATACCGCTTGGTGGTTTTGTGGGACTTGCTACTTTATAAGTAGCCACAAGGGTAATTGTTGAGTGAGAGAGGAGAGAAGACATAAGGCAAAAAGGGAAAGAGTGGAGCAAGATAAGGCTCGACAGGTTAGCCAAGGGAGTATTTGTGAAGGTTGGAAGCATAGCATGGGATTTGTGGATTCATGCTTGTTCACATAGTTTGCTTGGTTGTGGCTATGGCTTTGAAGGCTTCCATGGTTGTATTGCAATGGTGTTTTTTGTTGAATAATACATGGTGATGGATGCTTTTGGAGGCCTCAATGAGGGTTTCTTAGGGTATATCTTGTGTCACATTTTTATGGGTATATTGTCTATTCTCTTGCATGTGGATTTTAATTCTGTGTTTATTTTAGATCTATTATGGGTATGTGGAAATGGTTATATTCTTTGCTACCGAGTTTCCTTACAAGTGGTATCAGAGCTATAGTTTTATTATTATAACCATAGATTGAATCCATGGGAATGCACGAGAGGATTAAAAAAAGGGCAAGATATATGAGTTATTTATTGCAAATTTGAGGGTTTTGGGTTTGTTATTATGATGGGATATTAGTAGATTTTGGGCATGTGAAATTGTTGGACAAAAGGATTTTTTTTTATGTTTATCTAAATGAGGGGTTTTAGGGCAAGCTTGCAGAAATGACTTCTTGGGCAAAAACAAGCCTCACCATTAGATCCGAGTTGATATTTCCATAAATTTTGATATATAATATACCCTAGTTTGGCCATGTTCAGAGGAAATCAAAGAGTTTTTTAGTTTTAGCTCGTAATGGCCGTCAAATTTAATCCCATCAAAATTTTTGTCACAAAAAAAAAATCACAGTGAAAATGGTAAAAAAAGACTATCTTAGTAAAATGGCCATAACTTTCTCTCAAGATATCAGATTTTAGACTTCTAGGCATTGGAAAGTTAATTCAGAGCACTACAACTTGGTGTAGGTTATCTTCTATGATTTTGAACTTTTTAAAGGTTTTAAGACCCCTAAATTTAGATGTTATTTATTTTGAGCATAAATTAGGCCATAACTTGGGCATATAGAGTTAGATTTTGGACTTCAAGTAGTCAATAGAAGCTCTTGGAGATCTCTACACATTGGTTCAGATTTGGTGTAGGTATGGTATGCTTTATTTAGTGATATATTGATCTGAATAGTTTATGATATATATTGACTATGGTAACATTGTGAGTTTATGACATTGTATGTTTGGAGATTTAAGATTTTATGTCATTGTATACTCAATTTATATTTCAGATTGGTTTCATGATGATAAGGTTATCAGTGTTTGGTTTGGATATGTATGATAACTTGTTGGATCTACAAGTTGTGCAATGTTGTAAGCGGTCTATACTTATAGGTTACATTTATGGCTTGGATATGGGTTGTCTTTGCCTGTTGATCTTTCATTATTGATGCATGTTCAGATTGGTGCCTGGATTTGGGTTGTCTATGCCCTAAGTCACATGATTTTCTAATTTTTTTCTTCATGTAAAAGGGATGAGATGTTGTTACTAGGTACAATCATGGTAGAGGATTGTGGTTGACTATTTTATGTTGACAAGTTGGACATATTATGTGTTAGATGCTCAGTTCATGGATGTGATCATGGTGCCATGGATTTTGGCATGATATGATTGGATATACAAGTACATCCTTGATGTTCATTAGCTTGGATTCCTAATTTAGTTATGGTGGTATATCTTCTTGGTCAAGGATCACGGTTACTTGGTTTGTTTTGAGGAGTTCATGATGTGCACTTTGAGTTCTTTGATGGTTTGATGCCTTGGTTGATTCTCATGGTTAGAGGATGGTGTTTTCATCATCTTGTCATGGATAGCTTGGATACATAGTTTAGTAGGAGCTTGTGACAATGATGAGGTGATAGTGCAAGATTAGTTCCTAGTTTGGTTTATATCTTCTTGGGTTTGGAGATCTTGGTTTCACTTGGTACTGACACTTTGGTTGTGTGAGTGTAGACTTGGAGGATCTTCATGTAGGAGTTGGATTTTACGATGCCATAGGTGACTTGGTACTATGGTTGAGTGGGAGTTATTGGCATTAATATATAATTTATTAAGTGTTTGCAGATGTTGGAGGTTTGTCTTAGATCCTGTTGCTGCAAAAGAGTCTTTAACATTTGCATGGTGCATTTGGTTATCTTCATGGTGTGTGAAGATGGTAAGATCTTGAGAACTTATGGGGTTCTTGGTTATCTTCATGGTGCGTGGAGATGGTTCTTCATAGTATTTGGAGATATTTTTCCTCATGGTATGTAGAGATGATTACATCTTGAGGACTAATGAAGTTTTTGGTAAAGGTGCGGTTTATTCTTTCATTTGGCATGTTATCCTTGGAGTTAGGATGGTTTTATTATTATGTCATGCTATACTCTTGATATGTGTTTAGAGTTGTGACATGTTATAGTATATTCATATGGAGCATGTTGTCTCTTTGGTTGAGATGGGTTAGATCATGTTGTCATGTTTATGTTCCTAAGGTCATGGTCGAAACTTTGACATTGATCTTGGTTTAGTTTCTTGGTATTGAGTACACTAATCATTAGTTGGATACTTCATGATATTGCTATGTTGCATTTGGAGTTGGCAAGGATTGATTGGTTATAGGTCATCATGGATACTTAGAGACGGTGGTGATGTTGATTTCTCTTGGATTAGAGAAGTATTTGTTGGGATGATTGATGGTTTCAACAGGAAGTCTGATGGTAGACACCTGATATGGACTTGAGAGGAGATTTTTCTTAGATGAGTCTTGGTTGGAGACTTGGATATCTTGATGAACATTCTAATTCCCCACTTTTGGTCTACTTGGAAGTTTTTCTACTTGAGAGGTATAGCCCATAATTTTTTTTTCTAAATTGCATTATATTTATGCTTGTCTTTCATGGATATGGATCTTGAACTATGGTACATGAGTTAGTTCTGAATGGTTCATTTGAGAGATGGTTTAACATTGGTTATCTCCATTTGCATATGTTGCTATGTTGGTTGAGTTTGGAAGATGGTTTTATATTGGGCATATTCCTTGGTTTAGGAATGGTTATTCCTTGAATTAGGAATGGTTTGCGAGTTTGATCTTTTTGTGAGAGGCTTACATCCATGATTAGTTATATGGTATGGTTTGGGTGTTGTTGTGGCTTCTTGTTGGGGTTTTATGAAGAAAATCATACTTGCATAGTTTACATCTAGAGCTGTGTGTAGAAGGACATGATATAGGTTATGATTTGCATGATTTCTCTTTGGTCTTGGTTATCTTCCTAGATGTTTAGTTTCACTTACATTGGATTTGAGATTGGTTAGAGATTGTGACCACTAGTTTGTGCTCATGTGTGTCATGTGAGAGATGACATAGTTATTCCTTTATCTCTTTCCTCTATTGGTTGTGGAGAACTTGGAAGATTGTGGGAGATTTTTTATGAGAGTTGTTCTTGTAGGTTATTGGTTAATGTGTTGTGGATGTCCTTGAGACTACATGGATTTACTTCTTTGAGATGTTGTGAGTGGATTGGTTATAGATTTTACATTATCTTTTTGCAGTGGGAACTTCGTGGTATATATGTGGTAGATATTGCTCTTGAGGCTTGTGATTGTAGGTTACAAATTGGATATGTTAATGATGTGAGATTCACTTGGTATACCTTTAGAAGTATGGATAGTTGGATGGCTTTGGAACTTACTATGGATGCTATTTCAGATATGGATATTTTGACAACTACGAATACATGTGATTACCTTTTTAGGTTATTTTTGTGCTTGGCATTACAATTGGTATAGGATTTTAAGATCTTCTAATGTGACAGGTTGGTTGGCTTTCTGTTTGGATGGCTTCTATGTATGTCCAATGGAAGTGGCATAATAGGAGGTGAGATCATTCATATTTGAGATGCTAGATACTTTGATTTTGCTGTGGGTATCGAGATGGAGCACATGGTGTACTTTGATCCATGATGGTGGATGTGCTAGGAGGGATTGTTCCCTTGTTCATTCATGTGGCTATGGATTGACCCTATGCAATATATACAATAAGTGGGAGATTGTTGAGATAATGGGTGTTGCATACATTGCATATTATTGTTATATTGTATTATTTTATTTTATTATGTAATGTTGCACCTAGATGGACACGCAACATGGAAAGATTCCCATGAGATATACTTGATGAGTTGTATTGTAACATTTTGATAATATTTTATGTAATTATTTAATATCGGGGAAAATAATTAAATTTTCAATATTAAATGTGAGGTCAATGGGTTAGGTAGCACATGGTTTATGTAATACCACTTGGTGGTTTTGTGGGACTTGCCTCTTTATAAACAACCACAAGGGTAGTTGTTGAGTGAGAGAGGATAGAATACATAAGGCAAAAAGGGAAAGAGTGGAGTAGGACAAGGCTTGACAGGTTAGCCAAGGGAGTATTTTTGAAGGTTGCAAGCATGGCATGGGATGTGTGGATTCATGTTTGTTCACATAGATTTCTTGGTTGTGGCTATGGCTTTGAAGGCTTCCATGGTTGTATTGGAATGGTGTTTTTTTTTAAATAATACATGGTGATGGATGCTTTTGGAGGCTGGGTTTTTTCGCTCAATGAGGGTTTCCTAGGGTATATCTTATGTCACATTTTTGTGGGTATGTTGTCTATTCTTTTGCATGTGGATTTTAATTCTATGTTTATTTTAGATCTATTATGGGTTATGTGGAAATGGTTATATTCCTTGCCGCCAAGTTTCCTTACATTTGATACTATGTTGAAGTTGATGAAAGGTCAACCCCACAACTCCTAAGGATCACTTGCATGCAAACACCTATCATAGAAAGAAGGAAGAAGAAGCTATGGAGGCTAGAATTCATAGATCCATAGATGAGACATTCTTGATGAGCAAAAAGACAAATTGTTATTAATTAAAAGTGACTGAACTACAAAGAGAGATCAATCTTTATAAAGTAGACGAAAACCCTAAAAGGTAAAACCTAGGTTGCATTATAATAATTAATAAAAGAGTTAATTATTAGATGGCTAAAGCTTAGCTTAAGTTAAATAGAGTTAATTAGAAATTTATATCTAATTAATCTTAACAATTTTCTTGTAGTTCTTGTTTTGTAGAATACTTATTGGATATATGTACATAGTCAATTCATTCAAATATCAAGATGATAAAAATCATATAAACTTGTACTAAATTGACTAGTGGATGTCATAACCTTATTTTCCTGACATTTTTAAACTACTACTTTTAATTAGATTAATAACAATAAACTAAATAAGATTTGAAATATAAAAGTGACACCTAAATTATAAGTAATTGTGGTTCTTTTATCCTAAACTATATAGTAATAATCATATTAGGAAAGAGCCTACAACGCAACAGTAAATTGTGAGCCTCTTATATGGAACATCTTGGGTTCAAATCTACTTGAGCTTGATGACAACAATAGTAACAATTAATCGCAACACATAATAATAATTAATCCTGACTTTGACCTCTTACCAACCAAGAAAAAAAATACTAAATAATTTTGAATAAAATAAATTATTTTCTTTTCTATGCAAAATTTGATTTAAATGTAGAGTATAATTGAATTTATCCTAATATCACTATTATTATTTATGTAGTATTGAACTCTTATAATGACTATAAATTTATTTGTAAGAACATTGATTCAAATTCAATGGACATTGTTGAATTTTTTATTTGCACGTTCATGTATAGAGCCAACATTTTGGAAGTTCTAAGTATCTTAATATCACTTCTTTTAAACTGATCAATTCTATATTTGATCTATTTAATGCTTAAAACATTCTTCTCTGAGTTGCTTTAGTTGAGATGGAGATGCATGGATAGAATAATTGAATAAATACCTGCTAACTTTTGATGTCATCTAAGAGTGCTAATTTGAATCTAGTTATGCTTCGTTGAATTCAATATAAGTAACCATTAACATATAAAAAAAATATAGACATTCTAAAACCTTTATTTATAAAAAAATATATTGATATTGATTAGAATAGATTGTATCAAAATTCTAGACCAACTAAAGTGATATAGTTAATATGGTCAAGATATATACTACTATCACAAACTTGTGAGATCCAAGGGACTAAATTCATGTACCTACTATGTAATGAAGGATGTAAATATAATTTAAAAAGATTAGATAAATGTAAAAATATCAATAGAAAATAGAGGGAAACTTCTTTTCCCAAATTTATAAATACAAGGATAGAATAATCATCAATACTTATTAACATTTACATAATCTTTAAGAGGACTAATTCAAATCTAATTTTACTTTGTGGATAAGTGTGCCAAGATGGTGTGCAAGAAGGGGGTATAGGTGACATTTTTTGAAATGAGGTAAAATTGAACTTCAAAGAGAAATTTGAGGGTCATGTACTCAAAATTGGAAGATGTGTAAACAATAATAATTATAGTACTCTCGATCTAGTTTTTAAATTGTTATTGTTTTCAAAAAATGGATAAGATTAAGAGGGTCAAACTTGCAACACACAAAAAATTGTTCCTTTTTTGTTTTAGAAAAATATAACATAGCTATTTCTATGTTCATCACAAAAGATATGGTTAGATTTAGTATTTTGCAAAACCCTTTGGTCGAATGATAGGTAAGAGTGATATCTAGAAGCTATGCATTTTTAAAGATTTTTTGATGTGATGGGGTGTGATTCAAAATCTTGATGCTAAAAAAGCTATGCACAATCAAATATAGAAGCTCTTATAAATAATTGTCATGGATTATGGAAATTTGTTCACATTGATATATGAAGTATTTTTTTAAATGTACAATAATTAAAAAATATCTAGGGATATTGAATTAATTATATTATGATTGCGATCTCAATTGAAAAATATATTAAACAATATAATAGTTTCACTTATTTTTTATTGAATAATCATCCATATTTATCCCTTTATTTCTAGATATCTACATATCTATCTCTTTCTATCATTTTGTACTTATCTCTCTCTCTTTCTCTCTTCTTATTGATATGACATATTTCTACTAGTTGACCCATGGATGTTTGAGAAATATCCTTGTGAAACTATATTTCTTTCAACAAGTTGGCCTTAGTAAGGAATTACAAAGCAAAATATTCATATTAAATTGTCTGTGATATTTTCTCTCTTTTCCCTATTTATGGAATGTGGTTATTAAGAGTTCTATGGTGCTTTTCAAAATATATCAAAACTATCAAACTTTAAAAAACATGAGTTTCCATTTAAATATTAAAATTTTCTATGTTAAGGGTGTGTGCACCAAGTTGGTTACAAAAAGGTGGACACTCCCCCCCTCCCCCCCTCGCCTCGAAAGAAAGAGAGCAAAATTTTCAATTAAAAGTGAAATGTTGGCCAGGCTTGGTATCCAAGCCTAGCCATTATACTTTTTAGAACCTAATCAAGTTTTTTGAAATATATTATTTAATAACTCGATCGAGTTTTACCAAACCCAATCGGGTTTTTAAAATTATATAATTTGATTGTTGCCCATATTTGAGGGCATTTTTATACCCTCAAACAAAAACACTAGCGTCGATTATAGAGAAGAGCAACAAAACCCGATCGAATTTAGCACAAAAAATGAATTTTGATTGTATCTCCATCCATGGCACCACATAAACAAGGTAAGTCTTCATTGTATTTGTCATTTATGTATTTTTTATCAAATATTCTAATGTGGTTTTGTAATTTACATGTTTTTTAATTGTTTTAAAAAAAATTAATATAGATGCATCAAATAATCCAAGAAAATGAGGAAGAGAATATAGACCACCTCCTATACAATCGAGCCCTCCATCCACCATGACAAAACCGTAAAACACTCCACCCATACAACCAAAATACCCTTCACTTGTACAACCATAGAACCCTCCACTCAATGTTCCTGTTCAATAACCACCACCTCCTATAACCCTCTATGCATACAATTACATCATTTAAGTACCACACAGGAGGACCTCATAAACTGTCTCTCAAAAAATAGTGCTAACATTACCCAAATGGTCAATAGGTTGTGGTCATCTTCACTTTCTCACCACTCAACCCTAGCAAATACACTTGAACAAATGACCCGAAATGAAAATGAGGTGTCTAGGGAGGTTACAAAATGGGGTACATGGAGGGATAGGTGTCATGTATTTTATGCCGATGGGTTATCATATTAGTAAGTGAAAGATAAAGACATAAAGAAAGGTACTATATATTCTCTTGTCATCGATCCTATATCTGGAAACTCCCTATTACACATAACCAAAACTATTCCTATTCATTAGTGCACTCATGCTAAGATGAGATCATATTTTTGGGATAGGTGGTATATGGTATTTGACCTACCACCATGTAGTAATAATGAGGTGCCTCTATATTTTTTGAGAAAGCTATATTGTAAGTTCATCCTTGGCAAGAAGCTAAATTACTTGGCATCCGTCTATTCCAGGATAGAAAGAAATGCTTTACACAGGATAGACCTAGGGCTCGTAGGGTGGTACCAGCAAATGAGAGGAGATAGACAACACAAAAAATAATGCCTCTTTTTGTGCTCCCATCAATTGTAAAGGAGTCTATTGATTTACAAACTCTTCATGTAGTTGCATCATTGACAAATGTTATCATTTAGCATGGCTCGTATGTTAGGTGGTTTTCCTTCACCTATGGCACCCTGATCATCATTAGTGCACCTTTAGGGTCATCATAGCATGCAACTGCTCCATCATCATCACCTATAGCACCAGGGTCATCACAACATGCGACAACTCCATCATTATCACCTATGGCTCCTCGGTCATCACAACCTATGACAGCTCCATTAGCATCACCTACACCACTAGCATCAACTCCACTTATGTCACCTACACCACTAGTGTCATCTCCAATTGTGTCACCTACACTACTAGTGTCATCCTCACTTGTGCCACCTACATCATCAATGTGTGCATTATTACAGTCTTCAGTGCCCCAATCAACATTTTTGTTTTAGCTATCAACACATGTGTGATGGGATAGATATGGAGGCATCTTAGGTTGGAGTGTCATCTCATCTATGTGTACATTTTGGGCATACTTATTATTCATATGGAGGTGGGCATTTCACACTCACAAATGATTTGATGGTGATGGTCTTTGGTGGACAGGATACATAGGTTTTTTTGTTTGAGTTTTGAGATGATATTATTTAATCACCTAAATATTGTAAAAGCAAAAAAAAAAATTATAGATCACTCTAGATTGATGTGTGAATAATATGCAATGCAGGGTGCAACAAGCAATTCGAGAATACCATAGAACACTCATTTTTCTAGAGGTGTGAGGCTAGAAGTAAGAACATTCAAGGTTTTAAAAAAAAATTAATATTTGTAAAAGTAAAATAATACACTAGCTTTAAACTATTTTTTCTTAATTGGTATGACACTAAAAACCCACTTATTAATCTCTAACTTCAATTTC